>JAGFNQ010004187.1:336469-388162 GCA_024364735.1 Boesenbergia rotunda | reverse complement strand
GCACATGTGAATATGAAGAACATCCGGAAGTTGGCCAACAAGGGATTAGTTCGTGGCTTACCAAGCATCAAGTATGAAAAAGACAAACTTTGTGATGCATGTCAAATGGGTAAGCAAACAAAATCTGCACATAAAGGTAAAAGCTGTAAGTACATCTACCGCTTTAGATTTACTTCACATGGATCTATTTGATTGTAGCACTATCATATCATTGAATGGAAGTAGATATTGCTTTGTTATCATTGATGATTTTACTAGATATACATGGACTTATTTTCTAAAATATAAGGACCAAACCTTAGATGTTTTCATTTTTTTTGTAGAAGAGTTGAAAATGAAAAATCATCAACAATTAAGACAATTAGAAGTGATCATGGAGGTGAATTTCAAAATCAACGATTTTAGAATTTTGTCAAGATAGAGGTATAGACATGAGTTCTCTACTCCTAGAACACCACAACAAAATGGTGTTGTAGAGAGGAAGAACCGTGTTTTACAAGAGGCTGCACGAAGCATGCTTAATGAGTACTCACTACCGAGTTACTTATGGGCCGAAGCTGTAAATACAGCTTGCTATATGCAAAATCGAGTCCTCATCCATAGGTTCTTAGGAAAGACTCCCCATGAACTTTGGTTTGGAAAACCACCTACGGTTAAACACCTTAGGGTGTTTGGTTGTAAGGTGTTCATCCTAAACACCAAGGATCATCTTGGAAAGTTCACGGCAAAAGCTGATGAAGGGATACTAGTCAGGTACTCCCTCGTTAGCAAAGCCTATCGAGTCTATAACAAGAAATCTAGATTAGTTGAAGAGTCTTCTGATGTTGTCTTTGAAGAAATTCCAAAAGTCAATGAACAACCAGAAGATGAAGTCCAATTCGAACTTAAGAGACTAAGTTTGAATGAGAGTCAAAATGTTGTTGATGGTGATGAATCCGATGACGGTGAGCCTAGACAACCCATAGATCAGCCGGATCCTGAGGCTGAGCTTGTGTCTAGTGAATCCATTCAAGAAGCACCACTAATACCTAGGCAAACTAGATTAGCCTCTAGTCATCCCCAAGATCAAATTGTTGGAGATATCCATCATGGGGCTAGAACTAGATCATTCTTTAGGAATGAGGCTAATGAAGTTGCTCTAATTTCCGAAATTGAACCTAGAAAAATTGATGAAGCATTAACTGATCCCGATTGGATCATTGCAATGCAAGATGAACTAGGTCAATTCGAAAGAAGTCAAGTTTGGGACTTAGTCCCTAAACCTAAGAAGACCACCATCATTGGAACCAAATGGGTCTTCAAAAATAAGTTGAACCGTAAGGGAGAAATCATTAGAAACAAGACACGCTTAGTATCCAAGGGCTACAGTCAAGTTGAAAGCCTTAATTATGATGAGACATATGCTCCCGTGGCACGATTAGAGTCCATCCGATTGATGCTAGCATTTGCAGCACATCGAGGGTTCAAATTGTATCAAATGGATGTCAAATCGGCCTTTCTAAATGGTTTAATTAGAGAAGAGGTCTATGTCGAACAAGCTCCGGGGTTTGAGAGTACCGAATTTCCAAACTACGTGTTCAAGCTCAAAAAGGCACTTTATGGCCTTAAACAAGCACCCCGAGCTTGGTACGAGCGGTTGTCGACGTTTTTAATTGAAAAAGGCTTTGTAAGAGGCCAAATAGACCCTACACTATTTCTACGGAGAGATGGTGACAATATTTTTGTAGCCCAAGTATATGTCGATGACATAATTTGTGGCTCAAATAACAAGGGCTATTTAAATGAGTTTATTGGACACATGAAAAGTGAATTTGAAATGAGTCTAGTGGGAGAGTTGACTTTCTTCCTTGGACTTGAAATCAAACAAACCCGAGATGGGATCCATGTGCACCAATCGAAGTATACTCAAGAAATGCTCCGTAAATTTAATATGAGTGATTCGAAAGAGGTAACCACTCCCATGGCTACAAACACAAGATTAGACAATGATGAGAGTGGTAAACCTGTTAATTTGACTCAATATCGGAACATGATAGGTAGTTTGCTATACTTCACAGCTAGTCGACCTGATATTCTTTTCACTGTGGGTATGTGCGCAAGGTATCAAGTCTGTACCAAGGAATCTCACTTAATCGCTGTTAAGAGGATTCTGAGATATCTTAAAGGCACAATAGGAGTCGGTCTTTGGTACCCCCGTACCGAATCATTTGATCTGATTGGCTATACCGATTCCGACTAGGCTGGATGTAAGTTGGATCGGAAAAGCACAAGGGGGGGTTACCAATTTCTAGGATCATCTTTAGTTAGTTGGTCAAGTCGGAAGCAACATTGTGTTGCTCTCTCCACGACCGAGGCAGAATATATCGCCATGGGAGAGAGCGTATCATAATTGTTGTGGATAATTCACACTCTAGAGGACTATGGATTAAGTTACAAAAGTGTGCAAGTGTTGTGTGATAACATCAGCACAATTAATCTAACCAAGAATCCAGTCCATCATTCTAGGACCAAACATATTGAAGTGCGTCACCATTTCATTAGAGATCATGTTGCTAGGGGAGATATTGTACTCTCACATATAGAGTCCAAGTCAAACCTCGCTGACATTTTCACTAAACCACTCCCCGAAAATGAGTTTAGTTTCTTAAGAAGGGTGTTGGGAATATGTCGCGCCTTATAGGATCAAAATGCATCCAAAACCCTTTGTGATCATTTCGAAATTGTTGGGATACAATTGGGTAACTCTGGGGACATCTCACACAAACTATAAAGTTTCTCAAAACGTTTTTGTTTGCTAGAAATGGGGTGAGATGTTAGGATCAACTCAATTTCTCAAAATGTCATTGCATCCCTTGAGAAATTAAGTTGACGAGATAAAAATCACTTCGGTGACCAAGTATGGGGAAAACCAATGCATAACACATGTGTATTTGGCTCCATGATCATACTTGGACATTCCAATCAAGGAAACTTGATTAGAAATTTGAGTTTGTCACAATCTTGTTTGAAATTGATTGAATGATTGTTGATTGAGTTTGACTCCACTTGGGTGGAGCAAAGTGATTGTTGAACCTATAAGGACCTTTGATCCTTGTTTATGGATCAATTATAGTCAAGGGATCTCTTCCAAGATCGATATCTTTCATCAGATCCTTTCAGAAATCGTGTGAAAATCTGAAACTGAAAGTTTCAGATTGTATCAGGCAATATCAGGAACCCTGATCGGTCACTGGACCGATCAGGCGTAGGGTTGATCGGTCCTCGGACCAATCTGGCTCCATCCTGTGGTGATCGGTCCACAAACCGATCAGAGGGGTCACAGAGACTTAACGAAATTCTGACCAAACATTCTGTGCTAGCCTGGATCGGTCCCCGGACCGATCTGGCACCCTGTGGTGATCAGTCCACAGACCGATCAAGGGGGCTTCTCGAATATCATCCAACCCTACTGTTCGCTTCCTGATCGATCAGCCGATCGATCAGGAGCCTGCCTGATCGGTCACCCGACCGATCAGGACCAGGCCAGTCCGATCAGGCAAGAGCCTGATCGGTCTGGGCGCTCTCAGATCGAACGGTGATCCGTTCGATCACATTAAATTTCGGTTGGTGGACCGATCCACCAACCGATTAACTCCTCTAAAACCTCTCATTGCCGAACCCTAGCGCCGAAAACTCTCTCTTGCGCATCTTTCTGCTGTGCGTGAGTCCTCTTCCTGCGTCTCCCTCTTCCTTGTGTGCGAGTTCCTGCGAAGGTCTCTGCGAGCTTTTCGTTGTTCTCTGCAGTTCTCTACCTGCTCCAGGTTTTTGTGCTCATTTCTTGCGCCGAGAACTTTCTCCTGCGCGAGCTCTCCTTCCAGCCTTCAAGATCCTCTCAAATCAACCTCAATGGCACCTAAGTAAGTATTTTTGGTTAGTTTATCTTACAAATCAACTCATAGATTATTAGTTTGTGCTAATCAAAGGTTTTTATCTTGTGGTGTGTTGTGCCGTGACCTTGCTTATGCCATGACCTAAACTATATCATATCTCTATGTTGGTTGATTTTTGATCAACTCTTACATTTGAGATCCTTTGATTTGTCATGACTCCTCTGATTAAATCAAATCCTGTGTTCTTGATCAAACTCATGTGTTCACCTGATTATTCTTCTTATGATCAATTCCACCTTATGTTCACTTGATTATTGTTTTGTGATCAATTTTTGGGTCCATGATTAAACCATGTTCATGTGATCAATTCAACCTTGTTTTATGCTATTTCCATCCTTAGAAAGTCATCTAAGGGAAAGGAACCCGTGGAGGAAAGCTCAAAGGGCAAAGGCCCTTCATCATCTACACCTCCTTCGAGACCTCCTCCACCTCCACACACTAGATTTCAAAACATTCATTATGCTCTAGACTTCCAATGGCATAACTTCAAACTCATGCCATGTCGGACTGTTGACCAAACCTTCATCTACGAACATTGTCCGACAGTACGACAAATCATCGAACACTATGAACTTCAATCCATTCTCTTTCTTGAAAGGCCAATCAACTTTGATTTGGTCTCTGAGTTCTATAATAACATGGTCAGTGGTGAGGGCACGGGGTGGAGGACCCGTGTCGGCAGTGTCGATCTTGATTTTACTCTATCAGCCTTCACTGCATTTCTTGGTTGCCATTGTTCCGATAACAACTTCTCACTCTACCCTTATCTTCCTGATCCTCTTCCGGTTCCTTTTGCTGGAGTCACCCCTGACTCCATCTATGAGTATTTTCTAGACCATCCCAGGCCAAGGGGTTCCGGTGAGCACGCCCGTGATTTTCCCACATTTCCTGCTCTCCACCTTTCCCCTATAGACTATGTTTTGTTTAAGATCATCACTAACTGTTTCCTCCCGACTACTTCGAAACATCTAGATAAAATTCACTCCTTCCACTGCTTGATGCTCTACAGGATGCATCAGCAGTTAGACTTTGACCCAATGACTTCCATCTACTTCTCTATCATCGTCCACAGTCAGAGGTACGGTCAGACGGTTTACATGCCCTTTGGCCATATCATTACTGCTTGGCTGCAGTCCGTAGGTATCGATGTTTTACAGGGCCGCATTGTGCCCATGGTTCGACAGGGCTGTCGCTTGGATCGTCACATGCTCGCTCAGTCCGGCATTGTTGTCGGGCCGCAGGGGCTAAGGTGGAAGGATCGGAGATGTATGGGGGAGTTACCGAGAGCAACCCTTGATCAGGAGCCGTCCACTAGTATTGAGGATTATGATGAGTGGGCTCCTGACCTACGCTGGCAGGTTGCGGAGTTAGAGCAGTTGATGCAGCGCGAGCTACATATTTCCAAGCTCTGGTACCAGGAGGTCAGCTCAGAGATTCAGTCTTTCGATCGCCGTCTCGATGCTCTAGCATCTGATGTCTCTGAGATCAGCGCACTACAGGATACATGGTATGAGGAGTGGTATCATCATACGTTTCCTGGTGGTGCGTCCCCCAGCAGCCCTCCGCCAGGGGGTGTTATATATATTGCTGATTCTTCCAATGATGACCACGCGGAGGATTGATGACATTGACTGTTATGATGTGTCTCATATTTGGTTGTGTTCAGTTTTTTTTCCGGAGGTGTCTTGACTTTGATGCATTGACTTGCATCGCACTATTTGCCTGGATGTTTTATGTTTTACCACTATGGCTGTTTTTGATGTATATCTTGCCATCTTTTGCTTATTAGTGGTTTCTATGGTGATATCTGCGTGTATGCCTTATTATGCATGATTATGATTTTGCTTATGATGCCTTGCCCATATGATACATATGTGTGTTTTGCAATGCCCTATCTTTGTCATATGTGCTCATATGTTTATCAAAAATCAATCATATCTTTGTTGTTTTGGGATACCCCTAGGGTTGAGGGGGAGTATGGTTAAACTTAACAACCCCTCTAGACCCTTTTCGGTGTTCGACAAAGGGGGAGAGTGTGGTTGGTTAAGTTTAGGATGATTATGTTGTAGGGAGAGGATCCTGATTCCTCTATGATTCTGAATTTGAGAAAATTGATTGGGAATCCCTAAACTTAAAATCGGGTTGTCAAACAACAAAAAGGGAGAGATTGTTGATGCAGTCTGACCCTGATTGTTGTTTTGGTCTTGACACCGATTTTAATTTAGGTTGATGTTGATGATTTTGATTATGGTTAAGTCCTGATCGGGGATTAGGCATGGTATGGAAAATCCTAGCTTGGAGGGCTAGGTGTTGGAAAATCCTAACCTGGAGGGTTAGGTGTGAAAAATCCTAGCTTGGAGGGCTAGGTGTTGAAAAGTCCTAATTCGGAAGGGTTGGGTGAAAATTCCTAGCTTGGAGGGCTAGGTGAAAAGTCCTAACTTGGAGGGTTAGGTGAAAAGTCTCAACTTGGAGGGTTAGGTGAAAAATCCTGGCTTGGAGGGTCAGGTCCTAGCTTGGAGGGTCAGGTCCTAGCTTGGAGGGCTAGGTTTGGAAAAGTCCTAATTCGGAAGAGTTGGGTGAAAAGTCCTAGCTTGGAGGGCTAGGTGAAAAGTCCTAACTTGGAGGGTTAGGTGAAAATTCCCAACTTGGAGGATTAGGTGAAAAAGTCCTAGCTTGGAGGGCTAGGTTGGATGAAACCCTAGCTTGGAGGGCTAAATTTGAGTCCCTCGATCGGTCTGGTGACCGATCAGGGAGGTTGGCACGCTGCTCCTTCGTGGATCGGTCCGGTGACCGATCCAGCAATGACTGATCGGTCTGGTGACCGATCAGGGAGCGCACAGTGAGGTTGGGAACCTACTGTGTGGCTCCTGATCGGTCTGGTGACCGATCAGGGAGCAGGCCGTTGCCTCGTTGCTTGGCTCCTGATCGGTCCGGTGACCGATCAGGGAGCAGGCAGCTTCCTCACTGCCTTGCTTCTGATCGGTCTGGTGACCGATCAGGGAGCACTCAGTGAGTTGAGTTCCCCCGCTGATTAGCTCCTGAACAGTCTGGTGATCGATCAAAGACTTAGGATTTGATTTCCGCAGTTACTGTTCACTCAGACGTGGACCGATCAGGCTTGAGCCTGATCGGACAGGGAGATACCTGATCGGTCTGGTGACCGATCAGGCTTCACTCTGATCGGTCTTGTGACCGATCAGGCTTGTGTCGCCGCGAGAGCTGAGAGTCCCAGCAAAGCGGTGGATCGGTCTGGTGACCGACCCACGAGCCCTGGATCGGTCCAGTGACCGATCACTTTAATTCAAAATGCACTGTCAGACGCTCTGATCGCGTCTGAACGTATCCGATTCTCTGCGCTTAACATCTGATTCATGATTTTCTGCTTGATATGCTGGTCTAACACTCTGATTGAGGTGCAGGTGATAGGGAAGGATTCAAACACTCAAGGAGAGTCAATGGAGGCCTTTCTTTGGAGCAGGTTTGTCCGTTTTCCATCTCAGGTTGCAACGGACACTGGCGCCGGCTGGAGCTGCTGACTGAGGCTGGTCTGAGGGAAGCTCAGGGAGTCCAGAAGAGCTCAGTGGTGGCTGGTGGTTGCAGGAGAGCAGCTGGAGGCTGCAGTGAGATGGTGTCACCTGGTGCTCAGTGGAGAAACAAAAGGGCGTAGAGGAGAAGAGCAGAGGAGAGTTCGTTGAAGCGATTTCTGTCTTGAGTTCTTGCTGCGTGTTTGTGTTCTCCACACTTTGCTTGTGCGTTCTGAAGTTCCATTATCTTGAGCAAGTAACTGCAATCAGTGAAGCAACCATCCCTTGCTTGAGCGCTTGGAGGAAGGAACAAGAGGCTTTGAGTCCAACAGCGAGAAGACATGAAGAAAGGGTTCTTGCGTGAGATCGTCGCTGGGTGGAGCTCGAGAGAAGCTTGCTGTGTTCTTGTCTGTGCTAAGTGCTAAGTAAGATCTTTCTTGTGTTTCATTGTGCTTAAAACTATATCTTTGATTGAAACGCTGTGGAGAGGTTATTCCACCGAGAAGGAGGTTGCTTTCTATCCGGATCTTCCGGGGCTTGATCTGCCGACGATCAAGGGATCGCCCACCTTACGGGCACGCCAAGGAGTAAGGGCAAGTTATCCCCGAACCTTGTAAATCCTCTTGTTAGCGTTCTTGTATTTGCTCATAGTTTAGGGTTTTGGTTTTCTACATACTTTGTTTTTATTACTTCCGCTGTGCTACTAAACGTTTAAGTGCAGAATTTTTGATAAGTGCATAATTTTTTGTTAGTGATATGAGAGAAGTGTCCTAAGGCAATCACCTTATGATTGTAATCATTTATTTTAATAAATGAATATTCACTATTTGAGTATACATGTTTGTGTATTTGATTGAGATCTTAAACTCATTTACTGAATGTCCGCAATACAATTCACAGCATGAGAGAATTTGTGATGAATTCACAACTAGTGATTATCTCTATATGTTCAATTGTGATGTATTGAAATTGTCCCTAGTCGATGAATTGATAAATACGGACACTATCAATTCTGTTGAGACTAGCATGGGTTATTCTCTAATCAACTGATTCTCACTGGCTGGTGACATTGAGATGTCCGGAGATAAACATGAATGCTAGTTAAGGGAACTAGTTCATTAGAGTGACTGACTGTAAAACTTCATATGGTAGTCTATATATAGACATGTCAGTGAAGTTCTTACTGCAGCTTAAGTGAGATGCTCCTTTGACTTGCCATGTTCAAGTCATCTTGGTCATGGAGACTTATACTTTAACATCTTAAGCAAGCATCTCTAAGGAGGTGTGGACCCAGGATGATTGGGTATAAGCCGAAGTGCCCGAAGATGTTTGAACAGTCTACAAAGGATTCACCACTCCTTGCGAGGAGATGTATACCCGAGGCCTATCGTCGAATTGTTACTCGGAGCCTCTGGCCAGAGCATGACATGTTCAGAGTATGAATCTCTTAAATACATGAGAGTAATTAGAATCCGTAAGACGAGAAAACGTTACTTGGGCTAGGTGTGACGTAGTCAGCCTAGTGGGGACTGACACATATAGACCATGTCCTGAACCAAGTGGGTATAAGATGGTGAAGGGAATGGGACACGATTCATTAAAGCTGCTGAAGGGTTTCAAAATTGTTTCTGAGGTCAATCGTTGATCTTTCGATTAATTGGGGATCATGATGTACTACTAGGTGCCACTAATGATCGTTCTATAATTGGTTAATTATAGACGACAACATAAATCGAAAGCCTATTTAGTCACACGCACTATGAGTAATCCGAGGGATTTAAAACGAGTTGAAAATTGGATTTTCCAATCAAGAGAGATTAGGTTTGGTTGAGCCAAACGATAAGTCGAATCTGAATTTTTCAGAGACGCATCGGAAGCGTAAAATGGCTAAGTCTTTTGAAGACTTAATAGATGAATTAAATAAGTTTAATTCATTGGCGTGGCTTGGATGGGCCGGCCAAAGAGGTTCTCCACCCTCTTTGCTTGGCTGGCCACAACAAAGGGAGAGAACCAAATTGTTTGGTTCAATTTATAAAATAAACCAAGTGTGGTTTGTTTTATAAAATTATGGATGATATAAATTTTTATATAATAAACCGAGGTTTGGTTTATTTTTCATGGAAATAAAATGAACCATGGATTGATTTATTTTATTTTATAAAATCAATCATGGATTGATTTACCATGATAAAGAAATTTATATATAAAGAAATTTATTTTTCATGGAAATTAAAATGAACCATGGATTGGTTTATTTTATTTTATAAAATCAATCATGGATTGATTTTCCATGATAAGAAAATTTATATGATAAATTTCTTATGAAAATTTATTCCATAAGAAAAAGGAGACTTGGCGGTTGAGAGACCACTATATAAAGGACCCAAGGCAAGGCTTGGAAATCAATCCAAGAGATCAAGGCATAAGCTCTCTCCCTCTCCTTCTCTCCGCCCCTCTCCCTTCTCTTGTGCCGCCGGCAAAAAGAAGGGTCCCTGCTGCCGTGAGCTACTGCCACCACCGGCCTCCTTCTCCGGCGTCCGAGCTCCGGCGACCAACCACCTCCGGCCACCAAGCTGCTGCCGCAAGGAGAAGAAGTGGGTGCAACTCCTTCCTTCTTTCCAGAATCTTGATTCCGTTCTTCGCTTGGTGGTTAGTCTTCCAACTTCTCTCTTGATATTCTTGTCGTGTCTTTGGAGGATCTAGTAGTTCTCGTCGACACGAGACTCGTGGCTTTGCGAAGTCATCCCGAAGAAAACTCGGCGTGGACGCGAATAGAGGCGGAGCTTCCAAGGGACGCTTACGGTTGGATCTCGTCCCTTCCTTCGAGTTACGCGAGGTAATACGTAAATTAGTTTACGTTTCTGCAAAATTTTAAATATATGATCATGTCTATACAAGATAAGGTTGTATGTTTAGATGTGTGGTTAAATAATTTGAGAAATTATTTATGCTAAACCTTCCGCTGTACGTAATTAATTATAAAATTACGAACCCGCATCCATGTCAACATGCACCCGGTCCCAACAACTCCACCGAGAAGGAGGTTGCTTTCTATCCGGATCTTCCGGGGCTTGATCTACCGACGATCAAGGGATGGCCCACCTTACGGGCACGCCAAGGAGTAGGGGCAAGTTATCCCCGAACCTTGTAAATCCTCTTATTAGCGTTCTTGTGTTTGCTCATAGTTTAGGGTTTTAGTTTTCTGCATACTCTGTTTTTATTACTTCCGCTGTGCTACTAAACGTTTAAGTGCAGAATTTTTGATAAGTGCTAAAGTTCAAGTGATTGGCTATATTCACCCCCCCCTCTCTAGCCATCCGAGTTCCAACACAAACATAGTCCCACATCGAAAACACATGGGAAAGATCATAGACTTATAAGGAAAAAAAATATCTCCATTGGCATGAGGTCTTTTGGGAGAGCCCAAGAGCAAAACCATGAAAGCTTAGGCCCAAAGTGGACAATATCACACCATTATGGAGATATCTAAATTTCTATCGATCCCAACAATTGGTATCAGAGCCAGGTTGCTCTTCGCTGGACTAACCGTCGGAAGAAGCACGAGCTAGAGCCATGATCCAGATCTAACCATGTGGGTTAATCCTTGAATAAAGGATGTGTGAGCTCCTGTGTCTTGATCAAGAGGACCAGCCACCAGGCAGAGAAGTCCTAGTTGCGACTAGGTGGTGAAGTCCTAGTAGGTCAGGTGGACCGAGGGGCAAAAAGTCCTGGTGGGTTATGGATCGAACATCAAACGGAAAGGGTTTCCGCTTGGGGGGGGCTTGTGGTCCTTTGTTTGAGGGGGGGGGGATTGTTGGAGTTGCAAGGTTGCAAACATAGTCCCACATCGAAAACACATGGGAAAGATTATAGGCTTATAAGGAAAAAAGATATCTCCATTAGCATGAGGCCTTTTGGGAGAGTCCAAGAGCAAAACCATCAGGGCTTAGGCCCAAAGTGGACAATATCATACCATTGTAGAGATATTTAAATTTCTTTCGGTCCTAACAGAGACAACAAAAAATGCGAAGTTTAGAGAGATTTGGTGTAAGTACCCTAGGGTAGTTTTGATGTGATCAACCAAGACAAGTTAGATCCTAATTGTGTTTGATCTCTGTGTCTAAGTGTGCAGGAGCTTAAGAGCACATGAAGTTGAAAGGAAGACGCAACAGATGAGAAGGATGACATGGGAAGGGAGTCGACGGGCTCCGTGCATCTGAGGGGAATAAAGTTCGCGGAAGAGTACACCGGTGGATGAGAAGGGCTTGTACGACGTCCGAGGGATGAGAAGCCGGGGAGAAATCTAGTTCGACGAGAAGGATAGAGTCGGGTTCGGCTGAGCCTAGCTCTGGTTGGTTAAAAATCCCCAAGCGGATGAAGACGGAGAAAAGTCAACATGGATGTTGACTTTGACCAGATGGTCAATTGAGGTACCTCAGTTGCTTGAGAAGGTGCCTCAATTGAGGAGACTAGTTCTGCGTAAAAACAGAACTGAGATGTCTCGGTTTGCACTTGAGGCACCTCAAGTTAGAATTGAGGCATTTCAGGTAGGAACTGAAGTGTCTCAGATCAAGAGTTATTATTGAGCGACCATTGGTACCGTAGATAAAATCTTATCCATTTGAGGTGCCTCTTACAACTAAGGCAGCTCAGGTCTATATCAGCGCAATATTCACTTCCTGTTTTAGGCTATAAATATCCTCTAGACCTAGAAACAAAGCATAACAACTACAATATATTTTCCTAGTCTTTCTTAAAGTTTTCCAACGTCTGTAAAAGGCTTCTCCGCCTACAACGAAAGAGATATATTTAGTGAGCTTTCGAACGCCTTGGATTAGCAACCACCTTGATTACAACCAAGTAATTCTGGCGTCCCTTACTATTTTTATATTATCGTTCATGTTTAATTTAATTGTTTAACTGATCTAATTATCTTTGCTAAGAAAAGTGTAAAAGATCGAGTTTATATTTGCAGGGCTATTCATCCCCCTCTAACCGGCTTACACGGGACCTACATTTGGCATTTGGTAGGGAGGTAAAGAGACTTTCAAAGGAAAAATTCGTAAGGGAGATTGCGTTTGGGTAGTCAATTAATAAGATAGGTAGTAGTGGCAAAGGCAAAGAGCCAAAATTGGGTAGGAACAGATGCATAATGAAGAGCCAAGATCGGTTTTAACAATATGGCGATGACGACGTTCAGAGAAACCATTATGTTCAGGAGTATGAGGTGGAGTGGTCAAGTGAGAAATTCCATGCAAACTAAGAAATTCTTTTAGTGCATGAAATTCACCATAATAGTCAGTATATAAGGTGAGGATAGGACGATTAAATCATATCTCGACAAGAGACTTAAATATTGGAATATAGAAAGGACATCTGGTTTGTGTTTTAAGGGATACAGCCAAATATATTTACTATGATGATCAATAAATATAACATAATATTTATATTCATCACATGAGAGAATTAGAGAAGTCCAAATATCAGAAAATATTAGATCAAGGGAAAATTGTGAAGAAAGCGATGAGTCATGAAAAGGTAATTTATGACTTTTATTGCATTGACAAGAATTACAATGAAAGTGACGAACTGAAGAAGCAGAGTAAGACAATGACTTAGACATGACTAACTTACATAAGACTCGGGCAGACGGATGACTTAGATGATTATGCCAGATAGGGAGAGAAGCAATAGAAGATGGAAGCACCAGTGGTGGAGAAGGAGTGGACGTAGACCAAGAGTAGACACCACCTTTAAGTAGACTTTGATGGAGAATAGCCCCTGTGCAAGGATCCTTCACCTAAAAAGTAGAGGAAGAGAAAATAATGATGACGTTATTAGTTTTACAGAGTTAGGAGATGGACAAAAGATTCATATTAATTTATAGAACACAAAGGGCATTGAGAAACATCAAAGAGGAGTAGAGGGTGGTAAGAGACAACCTATATGAGTAATGGGAAGTCTAGTGCCTTCACCGACAATAACACTATTAAAACCAATATATGAAGCATGCAGAGAGAGATTGGAGAGGTCAGAAGTCACATGATGGGTGACGCTAGAGTCAAGGATCCAATCAAACGAAGAGGGTGATGTCATAGTGTAAGCAGCAACTGATGGAGCAGCTGGTCCATAAACATCACGAGACGAGCTAGTGGGAGGTGCAGGAGTAGAAGCAAGTTGATATGAAAAAATTAGAGCAACGCTGAGTAGAATATCCTTGACAATTGCACAACTAACAATGTCTAAGATTTGGGCATGAGACACGCTGGTCCTGCGCTTGAGAGTGCGACTATTGTCATGACCGAGAGGGCCACGAACCAGTGGGACGAGCATTGGTAGGTGGATGAGCCATCCTAGGTGGATAAGACAGTTGACATGAGGAGGTAGTAGATCGAGTGGCAAGGTGGGTAGTGGAGGGAAGAGTGATCTACGTATCCCTATGAGCGGTAAGATGGACTTCATGTTTGAGGAGCTTCTCATGGAGTTCCTCAAACAAGATTGTAGTGTCCCGGGATTGAATGACATGGGAAAATTCCTTAGAGTCATCATCAAGGCCATGAAGGACTTTGATAGTTAGGTCTTCAATGTCAAGAGGAGCATTCATGAGCGCCAGTTCATCAGACTTGGATTTGATAAACTACATAAATTCAATGATAGATTGGAAGTCTTTGATTAGATTGCGAAGTTGTGTAATGAGACCACGGAAGGGCATGCCATAGGTGAGAGCAAGAGTGTTTCAGATATCATGAGATGTGCGAGGGCCAACAATGAACGATATTAAGGATGGAGAAAGAGATCCAATAATAACATTCAAAATGAGTTGATCCTGGCGGATCCAGGCATAATATGCAAAATTAGGGGTTTGAGCACCGTCGACAGTATGTAGTTTGTCCGGACAAGGGTGAGAACCATTAACAAAGTCAAGCAAATTATAATCAATGAAGAGGATCGTGAACTATAAACGCTATGAGAGATAGTTGGAGGAAGTCAACTTCAAAGGTGCATGAGTAGCAACATTGAAGGTGATCGGGACAGTCACAGAAGCAATCATAGGAGTGATCATAAAAAACTTAGAGAGAGAGAGAGCGAGTGGGCGGCGACGACAATGGCTAGGCATGGCTAGGGTTTGTGGCATAGGCCAGAGACTCTAATACCATGAAGTATTGAGGAAATATATTTTTCATATATTCAGAATAATAATACAAGTTGTATTTATATATAAGAGATAAAGATAAAAGAAAATATATAAAAACATTCATGTGCAATAGATTTCTAATAAAAGAAAATATATAAAAATATGTGGTTGAAAACCGCTCTTGAAAATCGAAAAAACATGTTTGCACTCGAGTCAACTTAGTTTAGTACAAATATGTGCATTGGATTTGCACACCCATGCGTGAGAGAGTCTCTTCCTATGTATTTATCCACATCATACATACATATGCAACAATGTTAACTAATCAATTAGTCTTGAAACTTCCAATGTATGATTAAAGTTCTCATACACAATATAATTTTTTTTATCCACCTCTTTATTTCCATTCACATTTCCAACATTTTCTTCTTTGGTTTGGGGGTAATGAGTGTGATTAATGTCTTGTTAGCACAAAACTATTGTTTGCAATTTTTATTAATCATACTCTATTTAGGCCATGCTTGGGAGATCTTTTCTTATTTAAAAATAATTTTTGTAAAGATTATTTTAACATTAGCGAGAAGTTAAAGTATAAAGTGTTTGAAAATAAAAGTTAAAAGTTGATATAAGATAAAATTTGAGTGTTTGATGAATAATTATTTCTACGCTTAATTTTTAGTTAATGACAACAATATCTTTAAACTATATATAAATTGAGCAATGATAGGGAGAGTGAAAATGAGAGAGTGAAAATCATAGTGAATGATGTGATATGACGTGGCATGATATGACATTTTATATGTACACGTCCGATTATTGCTTGGACACCATCGACGGCCTTCGGCCACCGTCCCAAATCAAACTATACCCTGGGGGCACGGTGTACCCGTCGAAAATCGTGCATGCAAGGTGCCATGTCATTTACTATGATTTTCACTCTCCCATTTTCACTCTCCCAATCATTATTCATATAAATTAATCTTTTTAATTATCTAAATATAATTTGGATACACCATTAATAATGTGTTTATATAATTATTATTATATTTTGAATATTATATCAAAATTAATTTTTTTATAACTCGAATGTCTGAAAAAAAATATAAATTAATAAAAATATAAATATAAAAAATGACAAAATTTATATAAATATATAAAAAATGTGTAAAATTTTTTAGAAATACAAATTATATAAAATATAAAATATTATTTAAAAAATAAATACTTATGATAAAATATAATTTAAAACATCATAAATGTCAACTGTAGGTCATTATTAAAAAAAGAAATGTTAATTTTTAATTTTAGATCATAAAAAAAATAAAAAAAAATATTAAATTCTCGCTTCTAACTTCTTAGTAAAAGTTGTAGAAGATGAACTAGAATTTAATATTTACAAATACTTAAAAATATTTTCGCATAGCTAGAATCTAAGAAGCTCTGAAATAGAAGCTTTATCAAAAATTCCCTTATAAATTCATTTGAAATATTATAAAATGATTAAACTTCTACTTGCTTAGTTTATCTTGTTGTGCATTTCTCAAACTTATATATTCATTTATTATTATTATTATTTTGGCAATTTCACTGATCTTTTGAGAGGGGAAAAAAACATTTGAACGTGTTCTGATTGCTATTTATATGCCTATTATTTAAGGTTTTCTGTTAATTAATACTTAGCTAATTAATTTTTTCTACATTTGTTTATAATATTAAACATAAAAAGATATGCATAAGTACGTAACCAATTATTATAACTGTAAATTACCTTTAAATCCCTAATTGTATCTTAAACTTTATCCTCAGTCTCTATGTCAGAAAAAGTTCATTTCCACTCCCTATATGTAAAGTTTCATTTGCTTCAGCTCCCTAATAAATATTTCTTTACCTAATTGCCCTTATTATTTTTAGGTTCAAAAAGTTCAAAATGAGATATAGTTCCTCCTAAATTCAGTATTATATAATTAAAATCTAATATATTTTCTATCAAATTAAGTATCACACTTTTATACGTATAAAAAGTTCAGGAAGAAGTATAATTCTTCTTAAATTCAGTATATTTCAATTAAAATTTAGTATATGTTCTATCAAATTAAGCATAATTTTTTTTCCACCGGACCAATTGATTAGGAGTTCATGCCTAATTGTCCTTATTATTTTTATGTACAAAAAGTCTAAAATAGGTATAGTTACTCCTAAATTCAGTATCATATAATTAAAATCTAGTATATTTTCTATCAAATTAAGTATCACACATTTTATACGTATAAAAAGTCCTAAAATAAGTATATTTCTTCTTAAATTTAGTATATTTCAATTAGAATTTAGTATATGTTCTATCAAATTGAGTACAATTCTTTTTCCACCGACCAATTGATTAGGAGTTCATACCAACTGATTAGCTTAGGATAAATTGATCAGATTATACTCAATTTGATATAAAATATACTGAATTTTAGTTAAATGATGCTGAATTTAGAAAGAATTATACTTAATTTCAGACTTTTTGTATCTAAAAAAATTGAAGGGTAATTTGGTAAATCTGTAGTTGAAACATATGAAACATTGCATATAAGGAGTGGAAACAAATTTTTTCTGACGCAGGGACTGAGGAAAAAGTTGAGTTTGCAAGCATGACGTTTAGGATAATTTTCCCTTATTA
The DNA here is from genome assembly GCA_024364735.1 of Boesenbergia rotunda. Taxonomy (NCBI): domain Eukaryota; kingdom Viridiplantae; phylum Streptophyta; class Magnoliopsida; order Zingiberales; family Zingiberaceae; genus Boesenbergia; species Boesenbergia rotunda. Next base: position 370,912 of record JAGFNQ010004187.1, on the reverse strand, counting down.
TAATAAGAGATGATTTATATGGCATAATATTCTCTTTTTTTTTCAAAAAACAATTTCCTAGGTTAACATATAATTGAAAGAAAGATGAAGAAAATATAAGACTCTATTTGTTTTGAGTTATTTTCTTTTTTATTTTTGAAAAAATCATATTTTTTCTATCCCTAGTTTTAGATATTCTTTAATTTTTCAAAAAATGATATATCTTTTTTTAAAAAATAGAGATGTAAAATATAAATTAAATATTAATTTTTAGAAAATTATATTTTCTCATAAAATGAAGACGAAAAATAAGTAAACCAAACATAGCCTAATATTCTCTACATTTCAAATCATAAATAGAAGAGATACTTACTGAGTACAAAGTTGTTGCTCAATAACATGTATGTCAACGAAGGGTATATAGGCTACTCCTATATAAAACCTAATTTTTGTGTTTAGAGATAATTAACTAGAGTGCCATAATTAAGCTTACAAATTTTACATCGCTTTATTTGAGAATTTTTTTTACGACACTATTAATACAATAGAAGTTTATAACAATGAAAATGTCACAGAAATTTTCATCAAAACTTGAATTAATTTCTATAAAATCTTTTAACAAGGAGGTTTAGCTACCATAATATAACATTATTAGTATTTGTCATGCCTCGAGGAGTCTGCTCGTTCGATACTGATCGGACTGCCACTCTCTCGTCCCGGCGAACAATTCGGAAACCTGGCCTCTACGACTATCTCAGCCGCTTGTACCACAGCCTATAGGGCTGGAACCAGCATCTGAATAAAAAGAAAATGGAAACAACGACAAAAAGCTACGTACCGGTACGACTTACAACAAAATACACCGAACGAAGGCCTCCATGGCATACAAAACTACAACCATATCGAAAATACGGCAGCTGAAACCACAAATGAAAATATGACTAAAAAACGAATGAACAGGGGTACTAACATGTGTTGATGCAGTCTGACCCGATTATTATTTTGGTGTTGACACCGATTTAAGTTTTGGTTGAAGTAAATTCGGATTAAGTCCTGGTCGGGGACTGTGCATGAATCTCGGTGAGTGAAGCCGGGTGATGAAAATCCCGGTGAGTGAAGCCGGGTCCCGGTGAGTGAAGCCGGGTGATGGAAATCCCGGTGAGTGAAGCCGGGTCCTGGTGAGTGAAGCCGGGTGACGAAAATCCTGGTGAATCAAGCCGGGTCCTAGCGAGTGAAGCTAGGTGACGGAAATCCCGGTGAGTGAAGCCGGGTCCTAGCGAGTGAAGCTAGGTGACCGAAACCCTGGTGAGTGAAGCCAGGTCCTAGTGAGTGAAGCTAGGTTGAATGAAGTCCCGGTGAGTGAAGCTAGGCACGGAGTCTTGGTCCGGGGGACTGAGCATGAGTCAGGAAGCGGCTAGATCGGTCTGTGGTCCGATCAGGGAGTTGGCACTAACTCCTGGTTGTGGATCGGTCTGGTGACCGATCCAGGGCGTCTGATCGTTCTGTGAACGATCAGAAAGAGAACAGAATAGTTCTGTTTGGCTTCTGATCGTTCTGGTGAACGATCAGAGAGAGATTTGTGAGAATCCCTGATCGGTCTATCTAACCGATCAGGGATCGGTCCGTGGACATCCTTACCGATCAGGATGACTCCTGATCGGTCAGGGAGTGACCTGATCGGTCAGGGAGTGACCTGATTGGTCACCAGACTGATCAGGGTACAACCTGATCGGTCAGGTGACCGATCAGGTGGCTTTGGTTGGGAAGACGCTGATGGGTTGTGCCTTGAATCGCAGTCAGCTGGTGGATCGGTCAAGGTGACCGATCCCCAATCCCTGATCGGTCAGTGTGACCGATCACAGCTTCCCTAGATTGATTAGGAGTGAGCCTGATTGATCAGGGTCATCACTGATCGGTCTAATGACCGATCGGTGTCTGATAACTTTAATTTGAATCGTTGTCAGACGTCTGATTTCACTCTGATCTCTTCTGTTACTCTGCTGATTCCTTTTGATATTCTTTGCTAAGCTTCTTTTGAGTGTGCAGACGTTGCAGGGACAATACAAACCAAGGAGAAGAGTCAATGGCGACTTTCACCGTGGCAGGTTTGTTTGTTTTCTGTTTCCAAGTTTCAACGGCTTCTGGCGCGGCTAGCGACTGACCGGAGGCTCAGCTCAAGAGGTCTTCAGTGGACTGAGCGCTCTGTGGAGTCAGTGGGTCAGGCTATGGTTTAGTGGGTGCTGATGGAGTCTGGCGACGGTGAGCAGAAGCTTAAGAGGAAGCTGGGAAGCAGAGGAGCGAAGTGAACAGACAGAAAACTAGAGAAGGGTTTTGATGGGTTGTTTGAGCTCTCTGTATAGTCTTCGTGCTTGTGCATTCTTGCTACATCTTTGTGAGTTTTCTTCTCGTATCTCTGTGCTTAACTGTTATCATCTTGAGACGATTATGGAGAGGTTACTCCACCGAGAAGGAGGCTTTTATATCCGGAGTTTTGGGGCTTGATCTGCCGACGATCAAGGGATCGCCCACCTCACGGGCACGCCAAGGAGTAGGGGCAAGTTATCCCCGAACCTTATACATCCTTGAGTTAGCACTGGTTTATGTTTAGTTTCTAGCTATTTCTGTTTCTGTCTTTCTGTATTGTTTCCGCTGCTAACCTAATCGCAGAAAGATTTCAAAGAAGCAAGTAGTTTGTGTGTCTGGCTATTCACATCCCCCCCCTCTCTAGCCATCCAAGGTCCAACAAGTGGTGTCAGAGCCTGGGGCTCTTTCAAACGGACTAACACTCGAGAGTTTACAAGAATGGCGATGAGGGAAGGTTTCAACACCAACAGACCTCCTTTCTTCGATGGGGCTGATTTCCAATATTAGAGATTACGTATGGAATATTATCTCAAGACGAACATCAACATATGGTTCTCTGTCAAGGAGGGTTTCTTCCCTCCAAAGGATGCTGAGGGAAAAGAGCTAGAGTTCTCAAGGTGGTCGGCAGAACAAATCCGGAAGGGGGAAGCTGATGCCAAAGCTGTGGTCACCCTGCAGTGTGGGATGACCAAGGAGCAGTTGATCAAAGTTGGTCCCTTCACTAGTGCCAAGGACCTATGGAACAAGCTCATTGAGCTTCATGAAGGCACCCGGGATTCAAGAATAGCCAAGAGGGATCTTTTCCTCAACCAACTCCAAAACCTCACCATGAAGGAGTTCGAAACGGTAAGTGAACTCCATGGCCGTTTCAAAGAAATACTTAACGGTTTACATTCCATTGATAAGAAGGTCGAAAATCGCGACATTGTAAGGTATGTCCTTAAATCCTTTCCTAGGAATGCCTTGTGGTCATCCATGGTGGATGCTTACAAGGGTTCCAAGGATCTTTCCTTTGTTAAATTAGAAGATTTATTTTGTGAAATGGAACTACATGAGATCGCTAACCAAAGTCCAAAGGAGAAGGGTGTTGCTCTTGTTGCAGGGGACAAGGCCAAGAAGAAGAAAGAAAACAAGAAAGAAAAGGAGGAGGAGAAAAACACTCGTTACATGACCTTCATGACAATAGAGGATTCAAATGAAGAAAGGAGTGATAACGAATCAAGTGACTCCTCAACCGCGGCTTCATCATCTTCGGATGATGAAGAGGTAATCTCTCCCGAATTAGATAAATGCTATAGAACCATTGCATGCTTAATTAATTTGTTAAAGAAGTCTAAGGAAAAAGTGAAGTCCTTAAAAGTAGAAGTAGAGCAATTAAAATCTTCTAAGGATGATAACATAGAAGATGTGCATGTTAAGATTCTTGAGAATAAGGCTTTGAAGAGTGAGGTTGAGAAACTCAAGAATTTTCTTGAGAAATTCTCAACTAGCTCCAAGACTTTAGACATGATTCTAAATTCTCAAAAAACGGTTTATAACAAGATTGGTTTAGGTTACCAACCTAAAGAACCAAGCTTCATGTCATCAATGTCTAGAACCCATATTAGATCACCAAATGATTCTAGGGTTCATGGACTTAAGAAGAAAATGACTAAGGCATGAGTGCCAAAGACCTTCATTATAGATACATTAGGTCCCAAAATTTAGGTACCTAAAACCTCTATATTTCGAATTGTATAGCTTTGGTTGAGGGGGAGCATCTATCAACATGGGTTGTTGATAATTGGTGCTCCAAACTCATGGCCATTCCTAGTTAGGGATGTGCTTACCATTTCCTCCACTTAATGGATAACCATTTACTACCTAAGAGGAATGGTTCTTTTTCATCTCAAATTTAGATGATTGGAGTTAAACAAATGGAAATCATAAACTCTATACACAATATAGATACATGAAAAATCTTTTCCATTTACTCTATACTGGAGAATTTTTTTCATGTTTATGGGCAATTTGGGATGTTGATACAAACCTGATAGACAAATTTGGGGATTATAGACTTGATATATATTTTGAACACACTTAAAATATGCTGATACAAATCTGTTTTGAAATATTATTAAATCCATAAGGATTCTTGACTCTTAATGAGGGATAAATTTCAGTTAAATGAACACCTCTAGGATCAAAGAAGATAGATCTGATTGTATCAAGATTTTGAAATCTGTAAGGACACAGAAATATATGTTGGTTAAGGGAACCCAAATCTGATTGGTTTAGAGTTTGAAAGGGGTATTTGACACGAGAGTTTCTGGAACGTTTCAGAAACTCTCCCTGATCTGAAGTTTGATCTCATCTGAAATCTAATACCGATCAGGAATCACCTCCTTCTCAGAAAAACTTTCTGTATTTAACCTGATCGGTCCACAGACCGATCAGGGATCCTTCTGATAGGTCAAGCAGACCGATCAGGGATCCAAACTTCTGATCGGTCACGGTGACCGATCAGACTCATTATCCGGGTACCCTGATACTTCATCATCCATTGGCTTTGGTACAAGCCTGATACTAAGTGGATACAAATCTATTTAGGAATTTTCAAGGACTCTTGATTCTTAGAAATTTTTCTGAAATATCAAGTGTTAATGGAGTCTACACCCCTGTTGTGGAATGAGTTTCATATAAATTGTTAATGCAGTCTAATCTGGAACGTATCAAAATTTCAGAAATTTTTCTGAAAACTGATCGTCCACAAATCAGAAATTTTTCTGTATCAATCATCAATGAATCTGATCGGTCAAGGAGACCAATCAGAATTATGTGTCTGATGCAGGTGCATTAATTATTGTCATATGAAGCATATACATTGTTGCCATGATACATTTATGGTATGTGCCTTCATATGTAATTCAACACTTACCTTTCGTTATTTTGGGTTTGGGGAGAGACCCTCGTTTAAGGGGGAGTTGTTAAAACTTAATAATCATACCCTTTTCGATGTTTGACAAAGGGGGAGAGAATGATTGATTAAGTTTAGGTTTTATTAGGTTTGTTACAAATTTAATTATAGTAGGGGGAGGACTTTTATCCCCTTGTGATAATGAAAATTTGACTTCAATTGATCACTAATACATAAACTTAAATCGGGTTGTCAAACAACAAAAAGGGGGAGATTGTTGATGCAGTCTGCCCCGATTATTGATTTGGTGTTGACACCGATTTAAGTTTTGGTTGAAGAAAATTCAGATTAAGTCCTGGTCGGGGACTTGGCACGAATCCCAGAGAGTGAAGCCGGGTGATGAAAATCCCGGTGAGTGAAGTCGGGTCCTAGCGAGTGAAGCTAGCTGATGGAAATCCCCGTTAGTAAAGCCGGGACCTAGCGAGTGAAGCTAGGTGACTGAAACCCTAGTGAGTGAAGTCATGTCCTAGTGAGTGAAGCTAGGTTGAATGAAGTCCCGGTGAGTGAAGCTGGGCACGGAGTCTTGGTCCGGGGGACTGAGCATGAGTCAGGAAGCGGCTGGATCGATTTGTGGTCCGATCAGGGAGTTGGCACTAACTCCTGGTTGTGGATCGGTCTGGTGACCGATCCAGGGCGTCTGATCGTTCTGTGAACGATCAAAAAGAGAACAGAATGGTTCTGTTTGACTTCTGATCGTTCTAGTGAACGATCAGAGAGAGATTTGTGAGAAACCCTGATCGGTCTATCTAACCGATCAGGGATCGGTCCGTGGACATCCTGACCGATCAGGATGGCTCCTGATCGGTCAGGGAGTGACCTGATCGGTCACCAGACCGATCAGGGCATAACCTGATCGGTCAAATGACCGATCAGGTGGCTTTGGTTGGGAAGAAGCTGATGGGTTGTGCCTTGAATCACAGTCAGCTGGTGGATCGGTCAAGGTGACCGATCCCTAATCCCTGATCGGTCAGTGTGACCGATCACAGCTTCCCTGGATTGATCAAGAGTGAGCCTGATCGATCAGGGTGACCGAACAGTGTCTGATAACTTTAATTTGAATCGTTGTCAGACGTCTGATTTCACTCTGATCTCTTCTGTTACTCTGCTGATTCCTTTTGATATGCTTTGCTAAGCTTCTGTTGAGTGTGCAGACATTGCAGGGACAATACAAACCAAGGAGAAGAGTCAATGACGACTTTCACCGTGGCAGGTTTGTCTGTTTTCTATTTCCAGGTTTCAACCTCTTCTGGCGCGGCTGGCGACTGACCGGAGGCTCAGCTGAAGTGGTCTTCAGTGGACTGAGCGCTCAGTGAAGTCAGTGGGTCAGGCTGTGGTTCAGTGGGTACTGATGGAGTCTGGCGACGGTGAGCAGAAGCTTAAGAGGAAGCTGGGAAGCATAGGAGCAAAGTGAACAAACAGAAAACTAGAGAAGGATTTTGTTGGGTTGTTTGAGCTCTCTGTGTAGTCTTCGTGCTTGTGCGTTCTTGTTACATCTTTGTGAGTTTTCTTCTCGTGTCTCTGCGCTTAACTGTTATCATCTTGAGATAATTGTAGAGAGGTTACTCCACCGAGAATGAGGCTTTTATATCCGGGGTTCCGGGGCATGATCTGCCGACGATCAAGGGATCGCCCACCTCACAGGCACGCCAAGGAGTAGGGACAAGTTATCCCCGAACCTTGTACATCCTTGAGTTAGCACTGGTTTGTGTTTAGTTTTTGTCTATTTATGTTTTTGTCTTTCTGTATTGTTTCCGCTGCTAACCTAATCGCAGAAAGATTTCAAAGAAGCAAGTAGTTTGTGTGTCTGGCTATTCACACCCCCTCTCTAGCCATCCAAGGTCCAACAACATGCACCCACAAACATATACAGGTAAATGACGAAATCGTCTCGACGCACGTAAAACGGGACAGGCTGCCGGGCACTCCAGTCGATCATCCTGAAATAAAAACAAGGAGCTAATGGGGTGAATCACAGTACTCAGAGGATATCTCATCAAATATGCAAGATAGTCTAAGCTAGCAATAGTAGTAACAGGTTATCGGAATAACACATGTACAGGCAATGATAAGTACAACTGAAAGGAGGAATAGAAAACACCATACCAATGTGGCGGGGTCGCCAAAACCAGGGCATAAAGGTCTCCTGTATGTGCATGTCAATCATATGCAGTATCCAAGTATAGCAAGCACGAGCAAATGCAAAATATGCGTATGCACATGGTACAATGACATGGTCACCCCTGCCATCGGTCAAACATCGTCACCTATGTATGGGAGGAAGCTGAGCGGAGGCCACCCTCCGACGTAGGGCTGTGACTACCATCAGTACTCTGTCATCACTGCTCCTGAACGATCGAGTAGATGAAATGCTGTCGGTGTAACACTCCTACCCCATGACATATTTGGGGGATATCTCTATCTGAATGTTACCTCCCTGCCGAAGTAACACCCCTACCCTAGGTCATCTCTGGAGGATATCTCTATCTGAGTGTTACCCCTACCCCATGTATATATATGGGGGAAAGAACTCTCTCTCTCATCTCCTGGTATATGGACTACACAAGGAGGAATTCTACCTGCTACCACACTCCGATTCATAACCCATGAATGCATGAGCGAGGCAGCACAGAGCACACTACCCATACTCCGTCAAGCATTAACCCATGAGTGACCGTATGGGTATGCCAACTATGACTGTCGATCCGACTCACCCACAAGAGGGTCCCTGGTCGATAGTGATGCACAATGCACGATGATGCATGATACTAGTCAAACAACATCCACTATCTAGTCCATCTATATCAACATGATATGCAAGGATCATAGATAATGCACCATAGCCTAAGTCCTAAAGGTATAGGTATCACATGTCAGGTCTAGCATAAATAATATAAGCAAAAGGTAGAACATGTATATAACAATACATTACCCTATCGCTAAACATAGCATACTAAGCATATAATCTATGACTAATCTAGAAGATAAGTCAGAGGTACCCACCTCGATATAAAGAAGTCTGAGGTACGAGAATTCCCCGTCCAAAATGAAAGCCGCGACGTGCGAACTACGTCAATGCCTTGTATCAAAACATTCCACTTAGCTAATTATACTTTCATTAAATGACCTAACCCAACCAAACAAGTTTGGGTTCAGATTAGGTCTAACCTAAAACTTAACCCAATTCAAATCAAAACTAATCCATTAACACAAAGAGTACCAACCAACCCAACACCAAGGAAGACCACCACCTTACGGTAGTACACCAACTCCACACCCACCCTCACATGATCAAGAAGATCAAAGCCAGACTTAACCGCCCAAGCACAGAACACCACCAACACAACAATCAGATCAAAACCAACAACCCTAATCTACATCAGCTATCTCCAGAGGACTTGGCAGAGAACAAAACCAGAACAGAGCAAAAACAACCAGAATAAACTGGAACTTAACCTACACTGATCACAAAGCTCCAACTATGTACATGCTATCAGAATCCAAAACATAAATGCCATCAAAGTTAACCAATCCGGATAGGAATCAATCCTAGACTATGGAGGCACGCACCCTGCGATCCAAGAACTATATTTCCGTCAAACACAACCAACAGATCTAAACAAGAAACCACCAGGAAACCTCAATACTGAAACTAGAATCCCTGATCAAATCCAACCCAGATCAGAATCCCAAACGGGATCATGAGTAAAAGCAAGAACTCAGAATCAAACATCCAAAACTTCACAAACCAATCACACACACAAATTCCAACCTATAGAGACAACTCTGAACGAAAAATGCATCCACAGTTCTAATACAACAATCAGACCGAAATCCAATTCCAGAGATCAAAGTCCTTACCTCAGATGAATTTCCGGCGTCCCTTGCTCCAACTCTGGTGACCAAGCTACAATTCCCAAACACTCGATCCAACCCACAACCGACCAAGAAACACACCTAGAACAACGGATCCGGCCTCAGAACCAACGTAAATCGAAAACCACTGCAAGAAAAATGGTGAAACGCAGAGATCGAAAAGTTAGGTCAAGTGCACACAACTCACCTCCACGCGATGTCGGCGTTGGTGTGCTCTGCCAGGGAAATGTGGAGATCCTCCCAACGTTGACCACTCACGGTGGCCCGAGCTCGAGAGTCGCCGGCGCCGGTTGAGAGATCCGAATGCAACGGCGAGAGGGAGAAGACGAAGAGGAAGAAAAAAAATGGAAGAGAACTCGGGCTTTGCGATCTGCCGCAGGGAGGAAAGAAAATTTTTTAAAATGGATTGGCCTTTTTACAGAAACCCCATCCCATTTTAGCTATTCACACTGGAGCCCCTAAGTTTCAAAAATTTTGTCGTTTAGCCCCCAAACTTTCCATATTCTCACATTCTCCCCCACTAACAAAAATTTGGTTCCCAAATTTATTTTCTACATGTGTCAGATACGATCAAGCAGTACAGAATACTGAACAAATAGGAATGCAGTATATACACTGAATGATACAACCCACACGTACCTCAAACAAACAAGTGGGGGTAGCGAGCTTTGATAGTATCCTCGAGCTCCCTGGTCGCCTTAGCATCTAAATGGGGCTGCCATCCGACTTTAACCAGTCGGATCATCTTGTTCCGTAGCTGACGCTCCCGAAAACCCAAAATCCGTATGGGTACCTCCTCATAAGTAGATTAGACTGGAGTGGAACAGGCACCTCGGGTAATATGTGTGTGGAGTCTGGCACATAATCTCTCAGCATGGATATATGGAACACGTCGTGGACGTCGGTCAAAGACGGTGGAAGTGCTAGGCGATAAGCTGCAGCTCCAATCCTCTCCAGAATCTGGAACGGACGATATACCGGGGAGCTAGCTTACCTCTGAGACCAACACGTTTCACCCCTTTCGTGGTTGAAACTCGAGGACAGACATGATCACCTGCAGCAAACTTTAAGGGTCTGCACCTCCGGTCAGCATAGCTCTTCTGGCGATCCTGTGCTTCTGATAATCTCTGTCTGACAGTCCGTACTAACTCTGCCTCGTGCTGAACTCTCTGGGGTCCCAGCAGCTAAGTCTCTCCAACCTCATTCGAGAGGGTGAGTGTCCTACACGCTCTACCGTACAATGCCTCAAACGGTGCCATCTGCATCGCCGAATGAAGGCCGTTATTGTAGGCGAACTCAACCAAGTGCAAATGATCCTCCCAACTGCCCCCAAAGTCCATCACACACGAACACAGTAAGTCCTCCAAAGTCTAGATAGTAGGCTCTGACTGTCCGTCTGTTTGGGGATGAAAAGATGTGCTGAGACGGAGCTCTATGCCCATAGCCCTCTGCAAACTTTGCCAGTCTATCAAGAGAATCTGTCCTCCGGATAGCTAAGAAGTGGGCAAATTTGGTTAGTCGGTCCACGACTACCCAAATCGCATCATGACCTCTCCTAGTCCTCGATAAACCCACAATGAAATCCATAGTGATGTGCTCCCACTTCCACTCGGGAATGGGGATCCTCTGGAGGAGTCCAGCAGATCTCTGGTGCTCCACCTTAACCTGCTGACAAAAAAGACATCTAGCAACAAAATCCGCGATGTCCCTCTTCATGCCGTTCCACCAGTAGGAACGTCTCAAATCAGGATACATACGAGTGCTACCATGATGAATAGCAAAACATGATCGGTGGGCCTCCTGCAACTCCTCCTCCAAGACAGAGTGTGCCTCTGGTACACACAACCTCCCTCAGAAGTACAGAATACTCTCTTCATCCCGTGAAAAAAAATCAATTGCTCTCTTGAAATCGCCTGACTGCCAAGAAACTAAATGTGCTGGTCACTAGCCTGAGTCACTCTGATCCTCGTCCTGATCTCTGACTGAGCCATCAAAGTTACTAGCAATCCTCTCTATGTCCGAGACTGCTCCTCTAACCCCAGCTCAGAGAAACTCTGAATCAAATCTGTGACCATCACTCTGTGGCATGCCAAAATAGCTCTGGACTTCCGACTGAGTGTGTCGGCGACTACATTAGCTTTCCCAGGATGGTAGCTAATGGTGCAGTCGTAATCCTTCAGATACTCTATCCACCTCCTCTGTTGGAGATTCATCTCTCGCTGAGTGAATAGATACTGAAGGCTCCTGTGGTCTGTGAAGATCTCGAAGGTGATCCCGTAAAGATGATGCCTCCAGATCTTCAGCGCAAAAATGATAGCGACCAACTCTAAATCGTGAACGGGATAGTTCCTCTCATGCTCCTTCAGCTGCCGAGAAGCACAAGCAACCACCCGTCCATGCTGCATGAGTACTGCGCCCAGTCCCAGGAGAGATGCATCAGTATATAGAGTGAAACCATCCTCTCCAGAAGGCAGTGCTAAAACTGACGCAAATACAAGCCTCCTCTTCAACTCATGAAAGCTGGTCTCACATGCCTCAGTCCATACAAATTTCATGCATTTCCTGGTCAAGCGTTTAAGGAAATCATCTCTGACCTAGAGGCTTTGGAGGTCAAATATGACGATGAAGATTTAGCATTGATCTTAGAGATACTATTTTATATAGTCGTGATACTCTTACTTTAAATGAAGTTTATGATTCATTATTTTCAAAAGAGAAAAAGAAACAACTTGTCGAAGGATCTGAGGCTCAGGGTGAGGGACTTATTATTCGAGGAAGGACTCAGAAAAAAGACTCTGATGGTAATATCAGGGGCAGATCGAAATCTAGAAATAGCGATAAGATTTGTAATTATTGCAAGAAAAAGGGTCACATCAAATCAGAATGTTATAAGCTGCAGAATAAGAATAAAAGGGCAGGGGAAAATTCAAGGGGAAAATAATCAGAGAAGTCTGGTAAGGTTGATGTTGTCGAAAATCACAGTGATGGTGAACTTCTCGTTGCATTTGATGCTGATTTAAAGCAGAGTGAGGAATAAATTCTTGATTCTGGCTGTACGTTTCATATGTGTCCCAATCGGGACTGGTTTTCAACATATGAAACAGTTTCAAGTGGTGCCGTTTTGATGGGCAATAATACATCTTGTAGAATCGCTGGCATTGGTACGGTCAGAATTAAGATGTTTGATGGTGTCATTCGGACACTTGGTAATGTGAGGCACGTCCCTGATTTGAAGAGAAATATGATCTCTTTGAATATTCTTGATTCTAAATGGTACAAGTACACTGGTGAAGGTGGAGCTGTGAAGGTCAGTAAAGGGTCTCTTGTTGTGATGAAGGGGCTAAGGAGAACCGCCAGTTTATATGTTCTGCAGGGATCCACAGTAATAGGTGATGTTGTCGTCACAAGGTGATATTGATAAAAGAAGATCACTTACAAGAAGCTTGTAAAGAAGCTATTTGGTTGAAAGGACTCTTCAATGCGCTTAACGAAGACTTGCAGATTATTACAGTCTTTTGTGATAGTCAGAGTGTCATTTTCTTCACGAAGGATCAGATGTTTCATCAGAGGACAAAGCACATTGATGTGAGACACTCCCTATAGACAAGTTTAAGCATTGCTTGGACTTGGTTGGTGCTAGATGCTGAGATTTACCTGTGGGACTTTTGTGGAAGAGGTGGAGAATGTTCTTTTGAAGATTCGTGGAATTCACGTCAAGATGAATTTTCCACATAAATCAGTCCATCAATATCGTTAAAAAAGTATTAGCAGTGGACTGTCCATCAATCCATAACCATCCCTATCACCGATAGAGAAATTTATGCTTGGAACGATTCAAAGTCGTCCAGATGCAGGACTACGAAGCAGAGGAAGAGTTAGCTTCTCGCACGATCACAATCCAAATGAAACCTGCAAGCACGTTTCGATCTCGATCGAATTCTTGGAAAATAATTGAAAATCGATGGAAGTCGTACTATTTATATATATATGTGCTCAAAATTCAATGGGAGGCGCAATCTCGTCGATCGATCCTTCTTGCAAGAAGATGGCTTTGGTCGTCTTCCTCCTTCTCCTCCTCGGCACGCGGGCCGCCGTCTCCTCCGCCTTGAGCATCCCCGGCATATCTATACCTTTCCTCCCCACCGACGGCTGGAGCAACGCTCACGCCACCTTCTACGGGGACGAGACGGCGTCGGAGACGATGGGTACTGCTGCGTCTCAGCGACACTTGCGTGCTTGTGGTTCTGCGAGACTGAGAATTGTTTAAACTGCAGGCGGAGCTTGCGGGTACGGCGACCTGTTCGCCACCGGGTACGGGACGGACACGGCGGCTCTGAGCACGGTGCTGTACTTAGCGGGGTTTTCCTGCGGGAGGTGCTTCCAGATCCGGTGCTCGGGGTCGGCGTACTGCAACACCGGCTCCCCCAGCATCACCGTCACCGCCACCAATCTCTGCCCGCCCAACCTGGCCCTGCCCACCAACAACGGCGGCTGGTGCAACCCTCCCAGAGCCCACTTCGACCTGTCGAAGCCGGCCTTCATGAAGATCGCCTACTGGCGCGCTGGCATCGTCCCCGTCATGTACCGGAGGGTGGCGTGCTCGAGGAGAGGAGGAATTCGGTTCTTGCTGCAGGGGAACGGCTACTGGCTGCTGGCTTTCGTGATGAACGTCGGAGCTTCGGGCGACGTCGGGAGCCTCTGGGTGAAGGGCAGCAAGACGGACTGGATCAAGATGAGCCACAACTGGGGGGTATCCTTCCAGGCCTTCTCCCGGCTCTCCGGCCAGTCGCTGTCGTTCAAGGTCGTCTCCTACACCACCGGGCAGACCATCTTGGCCAACAACGTGGCTCCGACCAACTGGTGGGTCGGCATGACGTACCAGGCGCAAGTCAACTTCACCTGATCGCCGGCGACGACGATCGGAAAACTTCAATGCGCCGTTTAATTGCTGCATGCCGTGCCATGTAAATCAGTATGGTTCTGTTTAATTAGTTTGCTTAATCAAATTCTCTTGAAAGAGATTTGTATTACTCAATTTCTGTTTAATTATTTTGAAATCCATCACTAAATTTAACAATGTTATAAGAAACATTAATTTGATAAAAGTGATACAAGGAGTATGGCGGACCCTCCTGAAAATGATTAACGAGTTTTTTTTCAACTTCGGACGATCGATTTGCACCCATAGAAATTTTTCATCGATCATCAGGGTAAATCGGAAAGCGCTCGCAGTGGGCGGTCTAAAAGCCCAGTGTCGCAGGGTTTGCGCCCCATTTGAAAAAAAAAAATTCACACAAATACATCGTAGTTGGAGATCAAACTGTGGATATCTGGATAACGATTAATCGTCCTACCACTGCACCATAGCCCCAGGAGTACGGCGGGCTCTCCTGGACAGATAGGGAGGGTAAATAATATTAGCTAACGTAGAAATCAAAATCAAGGAAGACCAACTTAAGCGCCACAATCCCATGTCAACTAAGTTTCAATTGGAGAAGAGCCGATTGGACATTGACCTGGACTCAACTCTCCAAGGCCCGATCAGATATATCTGACTTGACCGTAGCAGAGACTCATCCTATCAAGTGGGAGTCTCGTCTCCCTTAACTCCGATCGACTCCACAAGAAGTCGGTTTTCCATGCTCGGCTCAGATAAGTCCAATCGGATGCCCTCAAGGGCTCATATGCTCTTAACTCCCTCAAGTAGAAACGGCCAACAAGTTTAATCGTCAACCCAATGCTAATCTTTTGGATGGACCCCTCTCTCTGAGACCCAAGTAGCCCCTAGCCCACAAACCCATATAAAGCCCAGAACAAAGATGCCAGAGGTACATGGCAGTGTAGCCCTACATAGATACGAAATTATAATTATACCTACAAGCTAGTGACTGAGCAAAAAATATAGCTAAAGTTGATTTGATGTACACCTCATTAATGTGATCAAAATTATCAAAGTATTATAAAAGGGGCTCCTTCTCTGTGAGCGTAGGTACACTTCTCCAAATTCTCGCATCCCTTGCTTCTTGCTATATAGCTTCACTTCATCTCCTCCAAAAGCTAATTTCAGCGTCGAAGTAGCTGCATCGAAGACCTCCTGACTTGTTTGCTGACATTCTTCTTCTCTTTGTGCTACTAGTGGTGGTGCAGGTTCTCCAAGTTCAAACTCCATAGGCTTGAAGTCTTCACGAAGTCGATGTCCCATCCAATTAGCCGGCGCTCTATCCTCCACCACTTTCAAACGGGATCTATATGAGTTCTTCATTCATATATATTCAATTATATTGCATAGTTATTCCTCATTGCAATTCAATTACACTAGGGCTAGCTCTTCATTAACCATCTCTCATTTACAACAGAGTCAATCACCCATGTTAGACATCAAGCCTCGTGCATTTGTATTATATCATAGATAATGAATCCTATAGCTAAAGCATAATATAGGATCTCACTCCTCCTTTCTCTTTTAGCTTGTGTTTTAGGACATCTATTCTCACAAAGAGAAGAGAGAAATGCCATGTGACGACATAAGGAGGAAAATAGTAATGAGCATAGTAAATTCTTAATCTTTTAATATACAATTTCTTTGTCTATGCTCTACATTTCACTAAATAATAAAAATACCCTATCTAGGTATTGAAAAACATAGAAAGCAAACTGATATGAAATTGCCTTTGATCTTTTGACGCATTGATATTTGTTACATATATGATACATCATACAATAATCCACCTTCGTATGCATCATATTCCTTAATTGAGATGTCTCACAGGACACTACAAAAAAATAAACCGTTATCGACGGAAATTACCGACGAAATTCCATTGGTATTGAGCCTTTCCGACGGAACTACGACGGAGAAAAAAATATCGAAAA
The DNA here is from genome assembly GCA_024364735.1 of Boesenbergia rotunda. Taxonomy (NCBI): domain Eukaryota; kingdom Viridiplantae; phylum Streptophyta; class Magnoliopsida; order Zingiberales; family Zingiberaceae; genus Boesenbergia; species Boesenbergia rotunda. Next base: position 354,867 of record JAGFNQ010004187.1, on the reverse strand, counting down.
ATTAATTGTCGAAATAATATTACCGACGGAAATATTAATCCGTCGGTAATTAAATATACCGACGGAATTTTCCGTCGGCCTTGTATCGTAGTTGCCGATCGATATATTTCCGACGGATCCGTGTTTTCCGTCGGTATTCCATTGGAAATGTAAAAAAAATAACGAATATGCCAAAATTAATTTCATTCAGTACAAAATAAATCACAAACAAATATCACAAAAATTCATAATACCAAAAACAATATATTACACATAGCTAGTTTGAAAGCTTTTTACATGATTTCAAATTTCTAAAAGGGTTTGTATTACAAGTTCAATGTCTACAAGGTCAATGTCACATTTCAAGAATATTTACTTCCCAGAACTTCTCCATTCCTCATAGCAGCCACCATACCAATAGAGCATATGAATCAGATTAATAGAATTTCTTGAAACAAGCAAAGTAAGTGAACTTCTCCATTCCTCAACAATCCTAGAGTAATAGAATTTCTTGAAACAAGCAAAGCAAGTGAACTAATTATGCAAAAAGAAAAACAAACTTGCAATCAGATTACCTCGAAGAAAGCCAATCTAATGCTAAAGAAAAATGAGTTGTAGCCAGAACTGATGATAAAATCTGCATAGAAAGAGTTAGGCGTGTAAATGAATAAGCACGTATAAATGACAGCTACCCATATATCAACTATTACAAATGAATGAAAGCATAATATACTACAAGCAAAGAATTGGATGGAAAAATATAAATGTAACATTCAATAATGCAGGATACAGATATTTAAATCCGTCACATTAATTTCAAGTTACTGCATGCTAGCTATAGTACGAGTTTATAGGAACTTTAGAGGGATTTTCTTTGGCCTAAATACCATACCATCCTATTTTCAATTGCTTTATCCGCAAAGAAGTTGCAGCAGAGGGGATGGAACCGTATCATATCTTGGATATATGACGATGTCAATTGTCATGCACAAGGGTCTACCACTCTGTGTCAGTCGCTAGGAAGAATAAATTACCTTGAAATTGTTTCTAAATCAGCTCCCATTCATGTGTCAACACACTTCTTATTTTTAAGTCTTATAGACAATTCACCATCTTGAGATGTCATACACGAGAAGTTGGAGGATTATATGTATTAATTCTTAACCACTAATTTGAACAAATCACAATTTTTTTCAATCAATTTATATGTTAATGAAGGAGGGTGGTTTCATCACAAAATGCATGTCATATTAGATTAATTAATTATATGTGAATGTTAAAACAAAATTAAATCCTGAGGATCGGATATATATATATATATATATATATATATATATATATATATATATATATATATATATATAACTAAAGCATGTGCACATCAAAGGAGATTGTTCTCCGGAATTTGTTCTGAGAATGTTTCCTTGTAGACATGGGAAAAGTTGCAAGGAACAACGTAACTACGATTCTGCTGTCAAATCTGCCACAATATTCTACATGGCTTATTGAGCTCTAAAGAGGTTTAAAAGGGGTTTGGAATCTTTGCCTAATTGGTTTCCTCGTTGTCATTTAACCACCGAAGGTGTAGATGATATGATCTTCTGAAGATGTTGCAGCATGCATGCATGTTGTGAGGAAGAAATAATATGTCTGATGTGAAGGAGATCAATTAAATGATTCAAGAATGAAATGATAGGTACCAGAAATTAATATCAAGTAGGGCACTAATTGCAACTCTCACCACAAGTCAGTGGGCACTAATTGAAGTACGATTTATTCAAAATTTAATAGCTACTTATATGCATAGTCTATATAAAGGACAAGCCTAAAAAAACCAAAATAAATTTGTCAGCCTTGTTAGTAATATTAATTACTCAAAAAAATCTAAATATCTTGTGATAGTTTAACATACCTCAAAAAAATCTACTCGCCGCCGCCTGTTGGGTCTTGAGTCTCCTGTGACTCAAAATCGTGTTGTGTTTGTGTAGGAGCGGTGAATGTAGCTATGACCGTCAAAAAATGGTCCATCAATTTTTTATGGCTGGTCTCTCTCCTCCGATCCTCTTCTGCTCTCCTCCGATCGTCCTCCGCCCTCCTCCTATTCTCCTCCGCTCTCCTCTACTCCTCGTCCGCTCTCTCCTCCGCTCTCATCTGTTGAGTAAGATAAATCTATATAATTAATTATAAATACTAACGCTAACAATGGTAAACATATATTAGAATTATTCTAACAAAATTCTAATATAAACAATCATACCGACGCTAACAATTCTAAACATATAATAGAATTATTCTAAACAATGATGTTGAGTAAGATTATCAATTTACATCTTAAATTAATAACAAAATAAATTATTCTAACATTTATTGTAAACATGTAAAATTACTACAAAATAATATATATACCTGAAATGAAATATACGACTCAGAGAAAAACAGCAACTGCAGTAACCTACAAGAATAAAAAATAAATCTAATTAATAACAAATAATTGAAATTAGATAAATTATTCGAGTGATTACAAAATAAATCTAATTAAATACAAAATTAAACACAATTAGAAAAGCAGCGTAGCCGTTGGGTCGCAGGCGTTTCGGTGGGCCGCCGACGTGCACGCCATGGCTGCCTGCGACCCCGGTTGCGGCTGCCACGTGGTCGCTGGCCGCGGCATGCCAGCGTGGCCGCTGAGCCACCAGCGGCCGTGCCGTGCCTGTTTGGCCGCCAGCGTGGCCTGCAGGATGCCTGCCACCTCGACTGCGGGCGCCTGACGCCCGCCACAAACGGCGACCGCCTGCAGCATGCTGCGTACCGTGACCGCCCGTAGGTGTTCGTGACAGAGTGCCGCACTCGCATGCCGCGAGCCGCGACCGCCTACCGCCTGCCGAGGACAAGAAGAGAAAAAGAAGGGAGGGCGTACCGTGATGAGGAGAGATCGCGTGTGAAGGAGATTCGCGTCGCCGCTCGAAGGAGAGATCGCGTGAGCGAAAAAAAGGAAGGTGAGCCCTAATTTAATTAGGACTACTGACGGAATCAATCTTCCGCCGGAACTTCCCGACGGAATGATGATTCCGTCGGCCAAATTGCCACGTGGCAAAATAACCCCGCCAACCCTAAATAAATAGGCGCGAATCCAAAAATTGGGGGCGAGCCCCGTCGGTAATTTCCGACAGACAACATACTCCATCGGAAATTTCCGACGGAAAACGTCCTTCCATCGGAAATTTCCGACGGAACAGCTATTCCGTCGGTATATGCTGCCCATTTTCCCGCAAAATTTAGGCCGGTGCTAAAATGTTTCGACGAAAAATTTTTCCGTCGGTACTTACCGACGGAAGTATAATTCCGTCGGTAATTCATCTAATTGCCGACGGGAAATAAAATGGTATACTTAAATAAGCCGACGGAATTAAAATTCCGTCGGTAGTTTCTAACGGAATTAAAATTCCGTCGGTAAATCCGTCAGTAATAGGAGTATTTCTTGTTGTGGGATGGATCGATGACTAGCGTATGAGGTGTTGCCACCATGAGATCTGAAGTCAAATCTTGACGAAGTCAGGTGTCTGCCCTCCCTTATGTACTAGACACTGTTCGAGCTAGTAAACTCTGTAATTTACCTTCTCCGTGTTGACCCTAGAACGAATTGGTGGAGGCACTAGAGTGAGTGAAACACTTTTTGCCACCATATTCTTTAATAGAGAGGACCCACGTATTGACATAGTTGGTACTTGCATAGATATTTGTTGTAATATGGCTTGATGTCAACTCCCAGCTAATACAAAAATACCTCATTATATGTCTGACCTCCTCCACACAAAGGGTCATGTGCTAACATAAATGTCCCCCATAATTTATCCTTGTTGATTGCACCTTTTTACAGTAATATTCCCTAATGGAGGGAAGGCGGCCTCGACCTTGGCCTTGTCTTCCAAAGGATCAGTCCTCATGGTTTTGATAAATTCTTTGGGTGACGGGATGCTTCACATTTGTCCTTGGTTGCCTCTATCTACCATCACTTTGTTCGTCTTAGTATGGCCTTCATCATTGAATGTGAACTCCGTTGCACCAATGAAGGTTAGAACATTCACTCAATATGTTTCTTAGTGATACTCCGTAATAATCTGAGATGGGTCATCCAAGCTAGGCCCTTGGGTGCATGGGTTTTGACAAAAATTGAGCTTGGAATAGGACTCAGGAGTCAAGTTTGGAGTTTTATAGTGTTCGAAAATGGGGTACGGAGTTGTATGATGCTCGAGAATCTGATTTTGAGTTATAGTGCTTAGGAATCGAGTTCAAAGTATTATCGTGCTTGAAAATTGGGAGCGGAGTTGTATGGTGCTTAGGAGCCAAATTCAGAGTTACGTAGTGCTCGGGAAGTGGGTTTAGAGTCATAGGGCGTTGGGACTCGAAGGCAGAACGGGGTTAAATGACATTCAATTTCAGAGACTAGCACTTGAAAAATAGCCTAGGGCCAAACAACTCGCAATGTAGGAAATATAAAGTGGGGGAGAGGAACAAAGCTTTGAAAGGATGCCATAATGACAACCATTAATAATCATCAACAACATAGCAGGTCCGAAGTGTAATTTCTTTTGCTGAATAGGCCGAGACTCCATAAGGATGTCAAGGAGATGCTCCATCATGATGGATGTCACTCCAGCGACTTCGTGAGGTGACCAGACAAAGACATTATTGTTCCAGATGAAACAGATGGTTAATCTTTTCTTAAGTTCAAGTGCTAAATCTGCCACTATCTGAGTAACATGATTGGCCTGACTTGGTATGAACTGAGCTTCCTCCTTTTCATGAATCGATTGAGGGATGTGTGCTTCCTATAAGGAGTGTACTTTCCCTCTATAAGTTCTCCGTACCTTCCTGAGGTCAGTTCAAACCATCTTTCTTAACATTCTCTTGCAGTGCTATGATCTCCTTCGATCGAGCTGACTCGATTTGCTATTGAGAACTTTATTTCTGATGAAAGGTGAAAACCATCGTGCAGAATGAGCTGAGAGCCAGCCTTACAAGAATGACATTATAAGAAGACGACACATCGATTATTGTGAAAATGGTGCCCCGAGTTCATTTCAAAAGCTCCTCGCCTAGCGAGCGAGGGAGGCTGATTTGTCCTAGCAGATATACCACATGCCTTATAAATCTAAACAGGGTGCACGGTTGACATAGACTATAGCTCTTCTCGATCAATCTGCATTCGATCAAAAGCTTCTTTGAACAACACATTAACTGAGTTTCTCATGTCCACGAACACTCTAGCCACACTATAGTTGGATATAATGGCGTGGATCACTAAGACACCATCATGTGGGGTGGAAGCCCCCTTTAAGTCCCAGGGCCTAAAGTTTACGAGAGAGTCATTCTCCTGGCCTCTCCTGGTGCCCATACAGTAGTTCTCCAACCTTCGTTCATGAGCCTTCCTAGCACAGTTGCATGGTGCCACTTGAGATCATGTTGATGGTGCCTCTTGGGGAGTGTTGTCTTGATGGTCTTGGCGATGATCTTGACATCATTACGATGATTCAGGGAGCGATACCGAGATGGTTCTGGCTCTCGTCTAGGGACCGAATTGGCTCTACGCTGGTTCGATCGATCTCCATTGTCATCGCACAGAGTGTACTTGATTGGTGAATGGCTGATAGCAGTAGTGAAGTTATCCTCCCTTGGTGTCGTTGCTTTATAACCTGTCTGACTTCCTTGGCAAGCTGCCGACACTCCTAAGTATCACGAGTGTACAACTAGTGATAAGTACAAAAATAGACTGACTCCTCCTAAGATGGTTGGCTTGACCCCTCTGTAAATGTAGGAGCTGAGTTTAAGGCTTGCACCACTTGCTCTTCTCTACAATTCGGGACATAGTTGAGGAGTTATTGGGTGACCTTATTCCTTGGTGGGGGTTAAAGGGGCTTCCTAATCGACAGAGGGGTCATGATGACGTCGCCCTTGCTTGCAAGTTGGTCTTCATCCAAGTGTATGTACTTCTCAGCCCATTCCAATAATCTTTCGTAATTCACCAGAGGTTTTTTTTACTAAGGATCTGAAGAAATCTCCATCAACTAGATCTTGGGAAAAGATGTTGGTTAAGATTTCTGAAGGGATCGATGGAATATCTCAAACCACTTGATTGAATCATTGGATGTACTCTCGGAGGGTCTCTCGAGACTTCTGCTTTATGGTGAACAGGTTATGAGGTATCTTGTGATACCACTTACTGTTGGCAAATTGGTGAAGGAAAGTGGCTTTGAAGTCGTCAAGGAGTTAATGTAAGATGCTATGAGCCGACTGAACCACCGTTGTGTCAAGCTTAACAAGGAGTTAGGAAGACTCAACAGTTAACATCATCTGTGTATTGATGTAGTAGGGAAGCATTCTAGAAGCGTCATAGATGATCTTTTGGATCTGATGACTCCATGTATTCTCCTAGTTGTGGCTACAAAACAAGATGAAACAACTATTGTTTGAGGATTTTTCTAAAGAAGGGCATTCCTTGAGCACCTCCCTCATTGGAGGTGGGCATCTTTCCTTTGCAATCATGAGGAGGCGTCTCCCCCACTCGCGATTCATGTGAATCTTCATTCAAGAGGGATGCCCCCTCATTGATTGAGATTATAGTCGGTGAGGCTCCCACGAACGGTGGTGGCATCTGATCCCGAAGAGAGGGCATGCCTGTCGAGGGAGGAGGGGCTCCCGTGGGTAACGATTGTAGGACTGGGTGTCATTGTAGCACTTCTTGCACCTCTTTGGAGATTGATTGATTGAATTTTTTTTGTATCATAGCTATTGCTTCGCTGTGGCTTTTCTCTCTAGTGAAGTCATGGTTATTAGTAGTTTTACCAGTGTTAACCTTCATAACGTCTTGGCTTATATTTCCCATAGACACCAACAAATTTTTTCGTCCTAATATCGTACACAATCAAGCTATCAGTTAGTGACCTAGCTGACATACAGAATCAAGAGATTGTTACCAAGGAGGATAAAAAGATATGAAAGACATTCCAAAAAAGGTTAGAATGTCACCAAATATGGATTCCGGTTGGTCACTCCAAAGCTCAAGTTGGGGTTTTTCTTGAGGAAGAAGAACTGCATTAAGAGAAGTAGGATTTTTATGTGTGTATACCTATGTCTGCGAGAGTGGGCAACTTTTTAAAGAGTTGTAAATTAGCACGTTCTCTGGGATTTGTGCATCCATTTATCATGTGTTCTGAGATATGTGATTCTGTTACCCACGTGTTCTGAGAGAAACGGGTATCATAAATGAAGTGGTCGTGTCACTTCCTTATCCCCCCACCCCGCATTTTTAGCGGGTTACATTGGGTGTGAGCTTGAGTGAGTCAGGGATGGATGAAGAGATGAGGTCGATGTTGCGTGACCCTAAGAATAGATGAAGTCGGCAACTAAGACTGAGTTGTAGAAGAGGTAGGTGCTTGAGGCCAAGTCGGAGACGAACTCGGTGAAGCGGTCCCATGGGGCGAAGCAGTAGGCCCCTCAAGGGACTCGGTAGGAGTAGGAGGAGCGTCAGAAGCAACCGGAGGAGGATTCAACGCCTCCTTGTTGGCCTCCTCCCACTTGATGAGCCAACCCATCACCTTGGCGGACATGACTTCCGCTGAAGACGTCAGACAAAGAGAGCATCAGTCAGAACTAATGCGCATGGAAGAAAAAAGGCGACCATACCTAGGGTGGGGATGATCTGCGTTACTTTAGGGCTAAGGTCCGCCCGATATATAAGCTCCTCGCTCTGCACCAGCCCGGGGCCACTAAACTCCTTACCAGAAAGTACACGCTGGTACCCTGCGCTGTGGAGAAAGTTCCCTAGAATCGGAGGGGCTGGCAAATCCTCTATCCAACACAGGGGATTGAGGGGCAAGGACGATAGGCGGACATAGAAGAATTTCTCCTTCCACCCTTTATGCGAGGAGGGAAATCCTCCTAAAAACCTATGATCCGATCCGGCCGTAAAGCTAAAAACCCCTCTAGACCCTATTGGGATGAAGAAAGAATGAAAGAGATGAGGGGGCAGCGTCTTATGATCAAAAAGCTTGAAGATAATGTATGCCCCCCATCTGAGCGAAGACATTAGGAGTCATCTGGTGAAGAGGGATGTTAAAATAGGAGGCTATGTTAGTATAGAAGGGGGGATAGGGAAACGAAGCCCTAATTTCATCTGCCCTAAGAAAAAGGTCAACATGCCTGCAGGGGGTTTGACAGGCGTCTGATCCACATTTGGGATGACCATAGCCATCTCGTCCGGGACACCGTAGGCCTCAGTGGCCGCTTGCAAGGCCTCCGGCCTTACTCTCGAGGAGACGGACTCATACCATTCTACCCGATAGCCCTCCATGCCCCCTAAGAAAGAAGATAAGAATGAGACAAACTACTCACGCGTAGAAGAAGCTCTACAAGGGAGGAAGACGAAGTACACCCAGTCGCCGAATCGAAGGTGGAGGCCAACGTCTGCCTTTTCCCCTTTTATACCCCGGCAGCCACCTGCCTGGGCACAATGGGGAAATGACACGTGGAAAGCGAGAAACCGCCTCGCTCGAACAGTTGATTGTCGCGAGCCAGCCATACCGGCGCACGATCGGGGAGGTGGCCGTCAGAACACGTGGCAGTAAGTAATTCGCGTGAGCACCTTGTTGCCCTCGAAAAAGGGGTCATGCGCCTTTATACTAAGGAGACATGCGTCATTATAAGCCTTCGAGAATCGGAGTAGCCTTTTTGAAAAAGATAAAATCGCGAAAGGGGATTTCTAGGAACACAGGACGAAAATGATATGATCCTATAGCCCTCCATAACTACTGCCAGAATAGTCATGAAGGCAAGGGCCCACAAGAGCTCAGCTTCTTCATCTCAGCACTAGCCTGATCAGTCAGCCACACTTCCTTCGATCAGACTTGAAGGGAGGGACTTGTGATAGGGTTGAATGAGCATTAGTCGGAACGAGGGATGAAGAAGCTGCGGGACGCAATACGCCGGGTCGAGATAGCCCTCCTTCCCGGGCCCCGGGACACATCGTGAACGATTCACCCGGGAAGGCCGGCTAGAAGATCCCTCTCGGGAACACCCCAGGAGATCAGGCCCCGAGAGCACCTCGGGAGTTCTAGCACCGAATACTCCCGAGCTTACCTCGAGAGGCGGTGTCCTCGCAATAACCAACCTCAGGTACTGACCCCCCCTCTCGATACGGATAAGCATTCCCACCAGAAGGGGGCCACACGACCCTCAAAAGTCGCAACAGGTGGACGCATGATAACGACGCAGACCGTTTTAAAGGATATCCCGCTACCGCCGAAATAGGGGGTGTGGCTTATGTATCGGAGACGTGGCACCAGTCGAGGGGCACGTCTAGTCTGTCGACATCAGTATAAAAGGTAGTCTAACCCCTCCGGTAAGGGGGTTACACTCTCTCAACTTTTGACACATTCTTTACTTTCCACAACCTTTTCTTCTCGATAGACAATGACTTGAGCATCGGAGTGGACTCCGCCAGACCCCTGCCGACGTGTCCCCTAACACTTGTGTTTACTTTGTAGAACCTTAAGTTCCTCCCCATCTCAGCAACCACCATAGGGGCCAAGCTTCGGTGTCTGGCCATCGTTGGTGACTCCTTCCAGAACATAATTATTCTCTAATATTATTCTCATTATTATCTTATCTATATCACTCATCTGAACCTTGAATTGAGCAAGAGTGTTATAACTATTGTAACTCTAATAATTATAACTACTACAGTTTCATAGGACCTAAGATATAATATATAATTTTAATAAAGAAAATTAAAATTTTCAAAGCCTCTTAAAAGACTTTAAATGATATCTTTTGGACCTAAAACTAGATCTCGAATTACACCTTGATAATAAATGTACATCACTTAATGACCTTTGATTTGATATATTATTTATAATTCAATCCAAATCAAAATTATAATTATAATTTTTCAAAATTTATCTAATATTTATATTGTAGTAGTTATGATTTCGTAATTATTATAATATATTTTTAATTTAAAATTTAAATAAAAAATATCAGAATAGGGAAACCTAACTTAAACCCTTTGCTCAAACATCAAAACTTATGATCACTCCGGATCACAGATTGCCTCAACAGATATTACCTTAAAGCTAAAAAAGGGGAAACTAATTGCTCTATAAACCTATCAGAATAGGGAGTCATTTGTCTGCATATAACTCCAACTATCACTACCCTTGAGTGGCTGAGCGTGGCGCGACAGGACATTTGCACACACTCCAATGACCACTACCCTGAGTGGTCATGTGGGCTCATGATCTAGTAATCATGCAACTAGATCTAAAGGTAAAGTATAACCAGATATTAACCAAATGTTAGGTATAGCATAATGATCACTCTTATGTACACGTCCTATATATGTATACTCTACAGAGCAAGAGTAAACAAGGTTTAAAAAAATGATTAACGAGGTTTTTCCAACCTCGGGCGACCGGCCCAGCCCCACGAAAGTTTCCCACCGGCCGCCAGAGTAAATCAGGAAGCGCTCGTGGTGGGTGGTCTAGAAGCCCAACGTCCCAGGGTTCGCGCCCCATTTGGAGGAAAATTTTCTACAAATACGCCGTAGCTGGAGATCGAACGCGAATGCCTGAGATAGCGACTAGTCGCCCTACCACTGTACCATAGCTCCGGGGGCAAGAGTAAACAAGGTTAAGACTGTAAAGACATTAATTCGATCATCTCAAAGATCAAGCAATAAAATATTGAGTAGTGAAATAAACCGAGCAGATTCAAGATAAAGCAACCTACAACATATCATAAAATTAGTCATGTATTAAGATCAATGAACTATAGAAACAAAGTTGTTGTTTCCTAAACAAAAAAATAAAAATAAAATCTCAAACCTAGAACAAATCATTACACTAGAAATCAAATGTGATCTCTAAACCAAAACTATGGCTATGTATCTAAATTCTCACCTGGATTGGTGTCGGTGAGGCCCTTTGCACCCGATCTAGCAGTGACCCCTAGAGCAAAAACATCCCTGCACCCCCCCCCCCCCCCCCCCCCCCCCCCCCCCCAATTTCACCACGAACACAACTACAATTAAGGGTTAGGTTAAAGCTCGACAAGTAGCGATCTACTGGTGGAGATCGTAAGAAGATAACTCCAAACTATTACAGCTCAGCCTTACACTTACTCGAGGTCGGATGATGGACCTATGGATGTCAACTCCAACAATGATACGGAGTTCCAAGGGATCTTCTGGTAGCTTCTTAACTGATCCACAGTTCACCGAAGAAGAGGACTCTCTGAGAGCTCATGATGAGAGGGCTCCACTCGATTGAAGGGCAGATAGGGGTAGCAGGAACCCAACCTAGATCTGGGAAGAAGAGTCGCGTGGGGAGAGGAGATTGACTTCCGTTGCGTCGGGGAAGGGAGGAGCTCTCAGTGGAATCGCAGAGCATGGGAAATGGTTTTAAGTGGTGCCATTTTGCGAAATACCGCCCCCCTAATTTGCTTAATCAAACATTCCCCCATTTTACAACTTAGTCCCTTTCCTTTGGGATATTAAACCAACACGCCAAATGTTTTGGGTTTAAATCATTTTAACCCTCTTTAAGTTTAGTTTTAAGTCTATTAGATCCTTCAACGTTTGGTGTTAAACACCCCAATCCATCAAATCTCATCTAAGGGTACGAAAAGCCTAAAAGCAAATTCTGATAAATTTCCTCCCCGAGTTTTATTTAACTGAATTTAATCGAATTTATAAATGATTTGTCTTCTAGGATTACAATAGCAAAAGGATGCTAAGTTTCACCCAGACATTCACCGTTTAATCCTCAACTATGATATATTTGTAAAAAAAAATTCAAATCATACACGTAATCATGAAATGTTAAATTTTTGAACAGTCATGAGTACTTCTTAATTTATTTGGATGGATCATCTCAAATTCAATATGATCTAATTTATTATCATTTGAAATATAGAAAACATTTATCATCTTCCTCTCTCTTTTAATTATATCGTATTTCTATGTTTTTTTTGAAATGATAAAAAATTTCTATAAAATTAGTTAGAGATTTCTAATCTAATTTCTTAAATTTTCTGTTTTTTTAATTTTTTTCTAAACTAATTTCAGAAATTAAAAATCGGCTGACCCCGAATTAATTGAAAAAAAAACAATTAATCTACTTAACAAAATAATAATAAAAAAGGCTCAAATTCAATCACTTCAAATGGACCATAATGGGTTAAATTGATGGATCCAAACCCAACCCAGTATCTGAATTACCCAAAATCCACCTACTTATTGGATTTGAACCCCATACCAGATCCAAATGTACATCAAATAATCTAAAAAATTGTAAATATTTAAATGTATTTCATTAGTAGAAAAGACACGTTTATTAGCAACTTAACACTTCCAATTTTTAATTTTTTAAATTTTTTTAATTTAAATATAATTTATTAATTCTGGGCAAGCCTAAATCAAGATTGACTTTCAAAGTAGTAAGAAAGTGTTCCAAAATACTAACTAAAATAACTTTTACCCTCCTAATTCACCTTTTAAGTCCCTTATTAGCAAACTCTAAATCAACAATTTATTAATAGATAGGAGATATTTTAACAAAGACAAATATCAAAAGTGCAGCCATATTTTTCTAAATCATCAAACAGAACCTTCCATTTTAATTTTTTTATCAAAAGGCTTCCATCTCATGTAAAATAATATAATTATTCTCTAATATTATTCTCATTCTTATCTTATCTATATCACTCATCTAAATCTTAAATTGATCAAGAGTGTTATAACTATTATAACTCTAATAATTATAACCACTACAGTTTCATAGGACCTAAGATATAAAACATAATTTTAATAAAGAAAATTAAAATTTTCAAAGCCTCTTAAAAAACTTTAAATCATATATTTTGGACCTAAAATTAGATCTCGGATTACACCCCGATAATAAATGTACATCACTTAATGACCTTTGATTTGATATATTATTTATAATTCAATCCAAATATATCAAAATTATAAATTAAAATTATGATCTTTCAATTCAAAATTTATCTAATATTTATATTGTAGTAGTTATGATTTCGTAATTATTATAATATATTTTTAATTTAAAATTTAAATAAAAAATATATATGAGAGATAATAATAATAAAAATAATATAATATAATAGCATATAGTTAGATAATCATAGAAGAGGCTGAAGCATCATTTTAATAAAGAGTAATGATAGGGATAGTAAATTTGGGACAGTGAATGGGACAGTGAATGACGTGCAATTAATATGTACACGTCCGATCGCTAATCGGACACCACCGATGGCCTCTGATTATCGTCCTGAATGAAACTATACCTTCGGAGGACGATGAACTCGTCAGGATCGTCGGCAACGGTGAACCTATCGAAATCGACGGTCAATGATGCGAGATCGCAATTGCGGCGATCCCCGACGGGTTCACCGTGCCCCCTAGGGTATAGTTTGGTTCGGGGCGGCGGTCGAAGACCGCCGGTAGTGTCCGATCGACGATCGGACGTGTACACAATAATTGCCATGTCATTCACTGTCCCATTCACTGTCCCAAATTCATTATCCCTATCATTACTCTTTAATAAAATATCTGGCGCATTTTGATGATTTGACTAAGGAACGTCCTTGTTTTTTATGTTGCCCTTTTAACAATAATATAAATAATTCATCAAAAATGAGGGGAATCTTTTTATTTTTATTCTTGTAATAATAATATAAAAAATTTTGTAAGATATTTTATAAAGTTGAGGTGAAAATTGAAAAAGAACTGAAATTTTGGGAGACACATGAAAAATTCTCTGAGGGCGGAGAATTCTCCAGAATCTCCTCCGAATAATCCGTACCCCTAAACCGACGTGGCCGTAAGAAGATTCCCCGATTCCCTCCGTTGCCGCCCGACGCTGTCTAGTCCTCACGATGGACCTAGAGGAGAGATCGCAGCCGTTCGTTTCTGATCTTATCCCGCGGACGTCGGTGCCAGCCCGACGCATGCGAATCCCATTCCCACCCGCAACTTACAAACCCATTTTCGTACCCTTCTTTGCTATCCCATTTAATGCTTATTATTTATCTATTCGCTACGTTGCCAGAACGTACCCACCGTCATAACCCACCTTCCGTTCCAACCCGACCAGTCCAATTCGATCCTAGCCGTTTCGTCAGAAAAGATTCGGATATCTATTTCTACGCGACGAATCGTCCTCGATTCCTCTTCTCTTCTCTTCTCTTTTTCCCTTTCTTGGATTCCAAGCCAACGATCGAAAACTAGATCGGAGGGCGAGAAGATGGGGATGGTCGATCGCGGGCAGCGCTTCCGCCATGACTACGTCCGCGCTCTCGAGGAGGAGCGCAAGAAGATCGAGGTGTTCCAGAGAGAGCTGCCGCTTTGCCTTCAACTCATCACGCAAGGCTCGGTTTCTCTTCCTCTTGATTTTCTTTCTTCTTCTTTTTTTCGTTTCTTGAAATGCCGGTGGCGGTGCAGCGATCGAAAGCGTGGAGGAGCAGATGTGTGAGGAGGAGAGGTCGGTGAGCGGTAACGAGCCGGTATTGGCAGAGTTCATTTCGCTGAAGCCGAGTTTAGCGTCGACGGTGGAGGAGGGCGTGGCGATAGGTGAGCCGGCGACGATCGGGTTTGATGCGAAGCCGGACTGGCTTAGATCTGTCCAGCTATGGAATCAGTGCGGGGATACTGGCACCCAAGTGGTGAGCTGATTTATTGATTTTTAGTAGATTAATTCTAGGATTATTTTCCCCCTCTGTTTGTGTGGGTTTTTCATTTGCTGTTCGATTGTAGGAACCGCCGAAGAAGCCCATAGCAGTAAGCGTGAAGAGGATGGGCGGCGCTTTCCAGCCTTTTGAGCGAGAGAAGCAGGCTGCCCCACCGCCGGTGCTGTCGTCAACGGCGGCCGCTAGTTCCAACACTAGCGGTAGTGGTAGCGGCGGCGGAGGTGATGGTAACGGTAGATGCGGAGGAGACAAGGAGAAGGAAGGGCAATCTCAGACCAATCGAAAAGTTAGACGCTGCTGGTCGCCGGAGCTGCACCGCTGCTTCCTCGACGCTCTTCAACAGCTCGGCGGCATCCATGGTGACCCTTAACACACACTTCTCATCGTCACGCGTCATGTCAACACCTGTGGATAACGTTCTTACTTTGGATTTAATTCATCTCAGTTGCAACCCCCAAGCAGATCAGAGAGCTGATGAAGGTGGATGGGCTCACCAACGACGAGGTCAAGAGCCATTTGCAGGTAATTTGAATATTTCTACTTCAATCGCGTAAACGTACAGCACCTTCCTTTCTTTTAATTTGTTAGCATATCACGCAAGCAAAGAATCGGATTCTTGCCGTAAACGACTCCCATGGAACATAGATCTCTTAACCTCGTTTACTCCCAAGAATTACCTGTGAATTATGGCCCAAAACCAAATTTCTTAACTTGTTATCTACATGCTACATTTTCTTTATGGTTATAAATATCAACAATGAATCCTCATGTGGCCCTTACTCTTCTTGTTTTCTTGCACCATACAACTCTACTTTGATTTTTTTTCCACAAAAGACTAGTTGTCTTCATTAACGTGTCCCAGCTTCCAAGCATAACCTATTATTCCCTATCTTATTCATGGCAGAATTGCTTGGTGTCGTATTTGCCCATATGACAACAGGTCATTATTGCTCGGGCCAAGAGTAGTTCTCTAGAATGTGACCAACCATGATAAGGATGAGAACTTCCAATTGGCGCATTAGGTGCATGGATTAACATCCAGATCAATAGAATCCAAATATGCTGCATACGCGGACCACATTGTCAATTAGCTGCATCGTGTTAAATTTAGTGTCGGCGGTCCCAGTAATTGCCCAAAACCATTCGAGTCTTTGATGAGTAAAGATTCCCTGTATCGAAGTTTAGGATGTAGACTGCAATCTGTATGAGATGGAGTACTGTATGGGATGGAGTACTCCCAGGGAAGCTAATTTTTAATCTTCATATACAAAAGGACTCGAAGAGTCAATAACAAATTGATTCTTCCCGTCTAATTTAATCTTTGGATATATTTTTGGGTTTTCCATTTTACCTCTCCCGTCAATCATTGTGGTGTTGTATTCAAAGAATAATATTACTGTGGCTTTGGATTTCAAAGCGGCACCAAAGTGATGGTAATTTTTGAAAATAAGTATTACAGTGGTGTTAGATTTTTGAAATGCATCATCAAAGTGATGTTTTTTTAATGCCGCACCTCAATGGTCTGGGTTCAGTAAAATAGGAAACAAGTGCGTCAATTTGAAAGTTAGGTGTGTCTTTTGGAAAATTGGAAATGAAATTTTAATTGCGTATATGAATTGTCGTTTATGGAGTTCGACAAAAGACTAAGGGCATGGAGTTTTTATTGTGCAGAAATACCGACTACACAATAGACGACCAGGCACGGCAGCTCAGAGCACTAGCGGCGCCCTGGCGCCACAGATAGTGTTGGTTAGTGGAATTTTGGTCCCACCGCCACCGGAGTTAGCGGTGGCGAGATTCTCATCGGGGTTGATTTCTCCAAAGCAGCAGCAGCAAGCCGAGCAAGTACTGCCCGGGTCATGCTGTAGAGATGGTGAGAGTGGTGACGATGATGATGAAGTAACCTACTCTGAGTCCCTTACTGCCTCTGCAACTTCCCAAACGCGGACAGCGTGATCGCCTTCCTTTCGAGTTATAAATCCATTTTGTACTGTGATTTTCTTGGTTGGTTTGTGAGTGATTATGACGGTAGTTTATTTAATCCTTGGTGAATATAGAGTCATGTTGTACCACCAGCAGTTACTCTTGTTGTAGGAGAAAACAGTGTGTGCCTTTGTTGTTTGTTTATTTATTTGTTTTAAATGAGTGTTGGATGTGAGGCTAATCCGTCTTTAAGGAAGGAGGGTAGAAATGACAATGTTAAATTTATTTTAATAATGCTGTTACATAGATTGAGCTCTTAATGGATTTTTTTTTTTGATCTAGAAATCAACGGTTGGTAATAATCATATAATTTTATGGTGGTCAGATTATATGATTATTGTGATACCTTATGAAACCTTTCTTTGACATAATCAACATTGCACTAGCAAAAGTAATAAATTTGAAAAAACAGTATTAAATGTAAGACACATTGCTTCTTTTTTATTTTTTTAAAATGTCAAATGCCAAAAATATTTTTACAAAATAGTTCCCAAGTCTTATTACTATACCGACTGTGGAAGATAATTTTTATTTCAAGCGAAAATGATATACAGTGTGAAATGGACTTGTAATATGAATTCAAGAAAAAGTTGCATTTGTGAGGCCGTTAACGGGTCTAAAGTTCGATTCCTGCATTATTCATGTAATTTTTTAGATTTATTTCGGACGATGTTGTAGATTTTTATGTATTTTTTTTTCGGCTAAGCATGCCTCAAATTTTCCCTTTCAAATTCCGTTTAGTGCACGGGTTGTACTAAAAAAAATAACATTTGTGTTAATAAGTTTCAAAGCAAAATTTTGCTTTTTTTTAGAAAAGTAAGCAAAAGTTTTGACAAAAATATTGCTTTTGTGGTGGAAAAACGATTTGTTCTCTCTAGCACCTCCGTCAAACCATCTCAGGATCAACACGAAGAAAGTAAATCACAGATGCTATTAGTTTGAACAGTGACTAACATATACGGGAAGGCAGACGCTTGCCTTCTTCAAGATTTGATTCTCAGGTGGAAATAACTCATCCAAATTTTACTTTTGTCAAATTAGGTTAACTTGTTGTGGAGCTGTAGATCATCACCAATATCATAATAATGATGAACTTGTATATCCTTTTATGATTAACATCGTAATTAAACATGTTAGTTTGAATTATTGCCCAACTAAAAACTAAATTCCCATTTTAATCCATCTTCCATTGAGTTATTCAGGATGGTAAAAATATAATTAGCTCGTCCCCAACCATTGAGCTATTCAACACTTTTATGAAAGAAGTGGTCAAGTTATAACTTTAATATTTCAAGAATTCCTTGACAATGATTCCATATTTTGGATTTAAAATTGTCATGTGCGGAAAGAATCTTTAACAAAAATCAATATGAAAAAGGAAAGTCAAAGTCATTCTTTTGATGAGTAATTGCTATTAAAATAAAAGATATTTCTTCTATAAAGACAATGATAATTGTAAAGTCAAAGTCACAAGGCCAACTTTAGTTATTGAGTATTTTATTAAAGGACATTTTAGATTAATTTAATATATATATATATATATATATATTAACTATAAATTATTACAAATTAATTAGTACTTAAAAGTTATTAATTTTTTATCATACTATTTCATGTTAGTTAATTTGCAAATCAATCTAAATTGTAACAAAAACACACTAATCCATCACATGTTT
>JAGFNQ010004187.1:106621-331043 GCA_024364735.1 Boesenbergia rotunda | reverse complement strand
ATCGCTTTGGTCTTCACCTTCTTCTACAGAGACGATTTCACAATCTTCTGGGAGGTTGAGTTGCTCAAACATGGCAACTCTTTTTACATTCCTCTTCTCATTAGGGCATTTCCTTGCGAAATGCCCCTCTTCACCACAAAGGAAACATTTGCACTTTTTATTTCGGATTAAGTGCTTCTTCTTTTCAATACGGGCATGGGATGAATGTGGCTTGCCTTTGTATGTTTTGGATTTCCGTATCCCATATTTCTTTCATGGAGTTTTATAGTATCCAGGGATTGGAATATTGCTGCAGAATGAGAGGTCTTTTAATGCTCGCTTAAAGGCAGCATCTTTGCATTCATTTTCCAGATATTTGTAAGAGAATAGTATTCTGGGAATAACTCCGATAGTGTTTCCAGGATATGTTCTTCCGAACGCCTCTTTGATTCGGCTTCCTAGATCTCCTGGCATTTTGGCCCATAATTTTTCAGATAATTTAGGGGTGGTAAATAACCTCCCTGTTTTAGATGCCAACTTCCAATAGTCATTCAAGAATTTAATAATATCCTTCAGGTTGTTGCAAGATAAGTGCTCTAGATCCTTATATGCTTGTTCCTGTATTACCGTGGAACCTTGGTAAGGATCTTCTAGCATGAAAACCGTTCTTATTTGTGAGATAATGTTCTGGGTTCCGGCTGATCCATCTGCATTGTTTAGCAAGCTTTGATATTCGTCAGGGAATGACATCCTCCATTGAACCAAAGCCAATTTTTCAGCTTCTCCAAGCAGGTTTTCAATACATTCTGCCTTACTTGCGGTATCCGTAAAGCCCTGGAGTGGGACCAGGTTCTTGGTGATAGATTCCCACCTCATAAATACTTCGTCAAATCTCCCCAATTCCGTCGGGATAACGAACATTGCTCCAGTTTGCTGAAATGCTGAAGGTAAATTCCATAATTCAGAATGGTTTTTGGATTTGAATTTACCATTTCCTTGGTAGCCCTCATAGGTGGGTTTCCCTGATCCTTCCCCTATTTCTACCGCCGGGGGGTAATTAGGCGGTCCCATGGTTGTATCAGTTGGGGGCCTGTAAGTTGTGATTGCTGAAGATGAATATACTTGCTCTGTTAGTTGAGCTAGTTGGGGGTATTCAAACTCCCAATTTTCCTCATATTCTTGGCTAACAGCAATGATTTCAGGGGAAATATAAGTTGGATATGGTAGTTCTCTTTCCCCACCTCCTTCTGCTGTATGAAGTAAAAGTTTAAAATTTGCTGTAGGTCTTCTGCATCGGAGTCAGAGCTATCCTGATTAAGGGCTGCAATAAACTCTGTCTTCCTCTTCCACTATAGGATATGCTATGGACCGGTGGACAGAGGGCCATGGCCATGCCTCACCTGTATAGTTATCCAATAATGGTTGAGGGCTTGCAAGCTCCTTTCTTTTGCCTGCTGTATGTGGCGCCTGTTTTTCTGTTAGGAATTTGATAATGTTCGCCCAAGATTGGTCGTCGGATGGTTCACTGGTTGATGCCTCTGGCATCCCAATAGTGTTGTACCACGTTCTTGGATCATCGGAACCACAAGATGAATCCGAAGAGCCCAGTTCTGGGTTAATAAAGCTTGCTGCTACAGATTTTAGCCAAGTTGTAGCCATTTGCATTTGTATTTCCTCCACTTGTGCTGATGTGGATCCGAAGCCTTTATCTCCTCGTTCTGTTTCATCAAGGTCATCCACCTCCTCAACCTCAGGTGTTGAGATATGCTCCAGGATGATCTGTGCTATACATTCATGTTTTTGCAGGAAAATATCTTGATTAGTTGTATTGAATGCTAGAATTTTAATTTCACCTCTGTAATCGCTGTCAATGACTCCGGCGCCAATAATGATTCCCTTTCTAAATGCCGCACCCGATCTTGGTGCAATTCTTCCATAAGTTCCGTCAGGGACTTTAATGCTGAGCCTGGTTGATAGGAGAGACCTTTCATTTGTTGGTATTTCTTGTGCCCTGTTGATTGCCAGGTCATAGCCTGCTGCTCCTTCAGTGGCTCTTTTTGGTAAAATTGCTGAAGGGAATAGTTTTTTGACTAATAGTTTTTGTCCTTCAATTAGAACTGCCATGATGTGTGATCTTAATTCTTCTTCATCACTGGTTACCTCATCATCCCTGCTGCTGTAGGTTGGTGCTTGTGTTGTAAGTGCAGCTCGATAGTTTGAGAAGCTTAAAGATATTCTGCCGTCTAGTAAATTGCTGCTAGATGCTTTTGATGGGTGCATTGGTATGCATATATTGGTCGGTCGGATAACCCAATTCATCCCTTGTAGTTGCTGCGTGGAATATCGCCGTCCTGGCAAGGCAATAATACCATGACTTGTTAGATAATCAACAACACCATTTACCTCATAAGCGAATGCCACATTTGGTGTGTTGGATAGTCTGCCAATTAATCCTCTGGTTATTAATAGGTTTGCTTCACCATTCTGCCATGTTTCATATCCCCGAGTGGTTATGGATAATTGAATATTTCTAAAGAAGTCACCAATCGTCATCATTATATCAGGGGATGACATATATTAATTGACTTCCCTTGGTTAGGTCCACTTCCATGGTGGCGATTATGGACTTGTCGCCTTCCCACCTGTTATCTCTGAAGAAAAATAAGGGCTAAAGTACCTTCCTCCTGTCGGTGAAGTATCTGTATTCGTACTTGGAGGACTCCCAGGTGTATGTACTGCATTCTACTTCGCTGAAGTTGAATAAAACTTTCCTCTTGGATGAATGTTCTGTCAATTTGGTTGTTGTCAGTACATAATATGACTTCTACAGACCTGTGTATATATACGCGATGATTAACATCATCACGCCTGGAATGATAAAGTACTTCAGCAGGTGCTATGACGACCCTCTCTTGCATTGAGAGTCTTAGTTGGACTTGAGGGTCCAACTGTTGCTCTACTGTATGCTGGGGCGCCGATCTCCCAAGTAGTCTTACTCCCATCCTTCTGGAGGCTTGCTGCATGTTGAACAATTTTCTTTGGTTTCGTCTATATTCTCGGATTTGGTCCTCGATCAGGGGTGTAGAAATACTACCCTCCTGAATAGCTTGTGTTTTTGAAGTCATTTTGTAGCTTTAGCTTTTTCCTCTTTTAATATCTTCAAAGGATCTTTGAATACTAACAACTTTCCTTTAGCTTCTTTAGGTCTTTCTCCTGGTCCTAGAGATAAGTTTGAAAGCTTAGTAATAAGGGATTTCGGTATCACAGATGTACCTCCTTCTCCCTTTCTTTGATGTTCCAGGATAGACTTTAAGTCCGCTTGTATTTCTGGTAGACTTTCAACTATTTGTGCTAGTAGCTGAATCTGGAGGTTGTTTTGCTTTATAATAGCTGCCCCATTGGCGATAGTGCTGGAGTAGTCACTTGGTTTGACGAACCCTAATGCTGGTGGTTCAAGGATTTCAGTGGCTTTTATGGCTTCTTTATAAGAATTTGTATTTTTGGTGAGTATGTAGCTCATCCAAAAGTCTGCTTTTCGATTTTCGACACTAGCTGCTCTACTTTGTGCAGTCTCTTGTCAAGGCTTGTAGTGAGCCTAAGAGCTTCTTCCTTAATGAGCCTTGGTTGTTGTGAAATTTCTGTAATAAGGCTTCTTACTTTCTGCTGGGTTAGTGGCTATTTTCTGTTAGCAAGGAAGTTAGGGATTTTATTGCCCCCTTGAGCTGATGAATTTCTTTTTCAAGAGCTTGATTCTTTTCAAGAAGAAGTTTGAAATTCTTTAAATGTACCCGACTTGAAAGACAGACTCGATCGTATATTACCGCAAGATTATGGGCTAGTTCCTTATTAGATGGCTTTGTAGTTGTAGCAAGATCAAGGTATTCTAGATTTGAGGTATGTGAACTAGCGTACCAGTGTTGTATGACTTCCTCCCATCGCTCAGACATTAGGTTTGATTATAAACACTTATTGGTATTCCTTTCTCCAGAAAAGTTTTTACCTCACTTTTTAGTGGACTTACTAAGTTTTCTTTCTCTGCCACCTTACGTCTATTGGCTCAAGCTTTTCTATTGAAACTACTTCCTCCCAAGTGTTACTTTCAAACCCTTATCAAATCGGTCTAGCCAAGGTCTTATTAGTTCCTGCCTCTGTGCCTTGGGTAAGCGATCTTTGCTAGAAAGGGCTTATTAGGTCCAGCCTATGTGCCTTTCTCTAAGTTTTATGTTTGAGCTAATGGAAGTACTTTTAACAACAAATGATACCTATGGACACAATCTCTTACCTAGTCTACCTTGAAAAGGTTATTACTCAGCTATCAAACTAACCTTGATCTGATACCAGGAAAGGAAGCGGTGAAAGCCAAGCGTCCAAATAAAAATAAGTACAAAGGAACTAAAATGTACAAATTTTATTTGAACAACTTGGAATAATAGAGAACAAAGGACTTACAAAAGGACTTGCTTGCTGGGCACTCTTAGTCCTCAAGTAAATTCTCAGAGAACTTCTGAATGAATTTGCAAGAGGCAGCTCGGGGTTTATATAGGAAAGGAAGTAAGGACCGGGTGCCTGCTCTTAGCCATGTAAGGCCTTACTAGATATTGGTGTCATCAGACCAAGCAAGAGCCGACACCGAACAACAACCATAATAGTTAACTCAGGGACAACTGTGCATCCCAAGGCTGGTCAAGAAATCAAGGGAAAGGAACGCTAAGTGTTCAATTATCGAAGACTCAACGACATTACTAATAAAGACCAGTACAGCTTACCAGGTATCAATACGATCCTTAAAAAGGTAAGCAACAGCAATATCTATTCTAAGTTTGATTTGAAATTAGGATTTCATCAAGTGGGTATGCACCCTGAATCTATTGAATGGACAACCTTTTGGGTTCCTGATGGATTATATGAATGGTTAGCTATGCCTTTTGGACTAAAAAACGGACCCGCAGTATTCCAAAGAAAGATGGACACCTGTTTTAAAGGTACTAAGCAATTCATTGCGGTTTATATTGATGACATTCTTGTGTTCTCAGAAAGCGAGGCAAAGCATGAAAAGCATCTCCGGACAATGCTTGAAATATGCAAAAAGAATGGGTTAGTACTCAACCCATTAAAAATGAAGATAGCAGTTCAAGAAATCGAATTCCTTGGGGCCATTATTGGTAATAGAAGAATTAAATTACAGCCTTATATTATTAAGAAAATCATCCAGTTTAATGAAGAAGATCTCACCACCAAAAGGGGCTTGAGATCATGGCTCGGTATTCTCAACTATGCAAGGAACTATATCCCAAATCTGGGAAAATTACTAAGCCCCCTTTATGCCAAAACTAGTAACACCGGTGAGAAAAGGATGAACCAACAAGATTGGGAGTTAGTAAAACTCATCAAAGAAAAGGTCCAACAGCTTCCTGATCTCGAAGCCCCCAGAAGACTATTTTATTATCTTAGAAGTGGACGGATGCATGAGCGGATGGGGAGGAATTTGCAAGTGGAAAAATCGGAAGAACGACCCAAGATCTACCGAAAAAATATGTGCTTATGCCAGTGGGAGATTTTGCCCTATTAAGTCCACTATTGATGCTGAGATCCACGCAGTAATGAAGACTATGGAAAGCCTGAAGATCTACTACCTAGACAAAAAGGAACTTATCATCCGAATAGACTGTCAGGCCATCATTAGTTTCTTCAATAAATCAGCTCAGAACAAACCCTCCAGAGTGCGCTGGATGACTTTTGTTGACTACATCGCTGGCAGTGGACTAGAAGTCACCTTTGAGCACATATAAGGCAAGAACAACCAACTTGCAGATTCCTTATCATGACTAATATCTGTTGTTATTTGGTCAGGATGGAAGGAAGAATTTCTGGACCAACTTCACATGATAGCAGGGGCAACGCAGGAGCTAAAGGAAAAACCCAACCCAAAAGTCGAAGCCCATCTCCATCAATTGATAATGAAGACTGCGTCCAACTTTACAGATCCACCGTTGAAGCCATCAACCAGGCCACAAAAACAGGACTCAACTTGGATAAATTACGGGACGCAGAAAGAAGGCTTGGACAGCTCCAAAAGAACGCAGCCCAGCAAACAATCAAAGCCCTGCAACAGTATAGGGAAATACATGCCATCAAGCTACAGGAATATAAACGACCAAGCACCAAGAGAAATTGGCATGGAGAATGGCTTCTAGCCGTCCAACAACAAGATGACCAGCTGGAACAGGCACTACGACTTGTCAGGGACACAGCGCTAAGGACACCATCCTTTAGCATCTAAAGCGGACGTGGTGGACCCAGAAAATCCAAAGCACCTTATAAAGAAGATGCGGACGTCAAATCCAAATCTACTTTCGGCGGTCTGTCGGTGCATTATTGTACCAGCAAAATCTACTTTGTGAATTATTATAACTTTTTCACGGGCAAGCATGAACTTTGGATTGAGCCCCGGGGAGCCGTCTAAAGAATGTACAGTTGTGGACAGCTGTAAAGGAAAATGGATAAGGATGCGACGGGGCTAAGAGCAGGCACCCGGTCCTTACCTCCTTTCCTATATAAACCCCCAGCTGCCTCTTGCAAATTCATTCAGAAGTTCTCTGAGAATTTACTTGAGGATTAAGAGTGCCAGCAAGCAAGTCCTTTTGTAAGTCCTTTGTTCTCTGTTTTTCCAAGCTGTTCAAATAAAATATGTACATTTTAGTTCCTTTGTACTTATTTTTATTCGGACGCTTGGCTTTCACCGCTTCCTTTCCTTACCAAATTGGATTTTGCATTTTCTTCGACTTGTGTCATATCATGGTTTTAATACTCTGCAAGATAATTTATGTATCTTTTAAGAGCGGTGTCGCCTCAGTTTATTTTCCATCCATGGGTTAGGCATCTGGACGCCACATACAATCTTTGCATGAATTATGCATATGTTGTGTTAGGTCAATAGGCATCTGAGTTAACTCTGGTTGGTAATTCACTGGGACCAAGGTGATTGTATTTATGGGCTGTAAAATTGTTTCACAAGCTATATAGTCCAAATCATTGGATTGCCTAATGGACATATGGTGTATTTCAGATAAGAACCTTGGATAAATTTCATAATTTTAGATAGGTGTCTTACTGAAAGCATAACCTGAGTATTAGGTTGCTTTGAGCTTCATTATCGAGAAGATAATATGCAGACATTTTGAGAACATTGAAATAAAATAGATTGCTAGTTTCAGTGACATGAAGACGTTTTTCCATTCCAATTCTAGTATAAACTGCTGGCAATTGTTTACTTAAGTTCATCTTTTATGAGAAAAAAAACTGTTAATTTTATTTGTCTTTCTGAAATTCAACTTGTGAATTAAAAGTTGAAATATGTTGTATCTGTAGCCATACTGTTTTCCATTTAGAGAAGCTTATAAACTTCCCTCCTTATTGTAGCTGCATTTTCCTAGAGTGAATCAATTATAAGAATTCCGTGAAGGTTCAGTGTTATATTAGTGTATTGGGTATGTATCTAGGTGCTTGATTTTAAGGAAAAGAAAGCAGCTAACTACAAATAAATATTAGCGGCTAAGATATTGGATGGCAATCAGATTAAAATTTAAACTTAGTTGAGACTTAAAAACTTTTGTTAAAGGTTAAGTTGATGAGGATACCTAATATGAAATGCCATATTTGGTGATGATGAAAACACATCCATCATTCATTCTCTTTGAAGTTCTAAGCAGAAATGGTGCCACTTTGTTGAAGGCTTTTGTGAAGGTTGCTAACAGCCTAACATGGAGCATAAAGTGTTTTGGGGCTTTAAGAAATGTGGTTCAAAAGTTCTTTGGCTTCACAAAAAAGATAGCTTGCCCCAAAAATATCTATCATGAAGAGTATAGCAAATGATTGGAGAAGTTGCTAGGGAATATGAAAAATTTGCTTGGAGCATGCATGATGCTGAATTCAGTATAACTTCTTATATAAGGACTGGCTACATTAGAGAGATAATGGCAGATCGTAGCAGAGAATGGTACAAGTCATGTGGTTCAAGCGCAGTTATGGCATTTGAATGGCATGTAGCATCAGAAATAGGTATTGGTTGCAACACTTGATACAATTCAAAGCTTTGTGAAAATGTGGATAAGTGGTGCTGGAATTTTGGTTTGATGAGAAGCATCGAGTCATGATGTTAATTTAGGTTTATCTTTCAGTAGTGTTTTTGCATCTTATGGTTCATAGTCCACATGTTTCTTCAGTATTAACTCTAATGAGCCAAAGCTGCTGGTCTTACAAATCTGCTGTTTTCTTTTTTAAACTTTTTACGCTAGAAAAATTATGAATGTGAGTTATTCTAGAACTTCATTGTTTTTGTTTTTAATCTTCAGTTGAGGACTGCTATGCTTACCCTTGTTCTTGTGGCTGTGCTCATTGTCGCTCTGTCTTCTGTTGACTCGTGTCTCTCTTATATTTTGGCCCTGCTGCTCAGAAGAGCTGCCTAGTTACAGGTATTTGCGATCATTATACTTTTTTTTACTTCACCTTGTCTACCTATGTATATCTACACACCACCCAAAAATTAGTCTTGAGGTTCTTGGATCAATGATGCTGTTGCCTCGTTAACATACTGATGACGCTTTAACACTTGGATAACCACAAATTGGATTCAAACAATTGCATTTTGTTGGCCTTGCCATGGTTCTAGAACATACCTGTATAAATTTTGTGGAAGAATATGCTTAAATCTACCAGGACATGATTTTGTTGATTATTGTCATCTAAATGTCTGTGCATTGCAGAACTTTCCTATGCCATCGACATCAGAGACTTGGTCACGATGATGCAGTTTCTAGTCGTGGAGCGTGAAACAAGCAAAATGTAATGCTCAAATCCTAAGAGGTCAAATGGCGAAGTTTCTGTGACAACTGAATCCTGTTCAGTACTTGGTGATTAGTTCCTCTGCCATTAGATTTTTGGATACCATTGAGTTACTCGTTGAATTAGCATAATTCAATGATCGTGCAATGCATAGTTATAACGACCAGACTGATCCAGCAGTCAAACTAGAAAAAATGGAACTGAATTGCTGGATTGGTTTTGCTGTATATCTTTAGACGCCATTTTCTTCCTTAACTCGTGCAATTTTCTTTCGAGCCAACTGAAATTCTTGTAGTTTAAGTTTGTCGTGCAAAGTATTTGTGGAGATTTCCAATCCATTTGGCAGCAGTACTAATTTGTGGTCTTTCAGTCATAGCATCTTTATCTTATGTCGAGCATTAAGCAATACTAAGAAGAATTCCATCCAAACTGAAGTGGATAGAGAAGACGTATATGAAAAGAAATCTTCAAAACCTCAAACTTACCTAGGAACGTTCTCTAATTCCAATTGGTGAGTTAGCTATGAAATTATATCTCAAATGCTACCTCTAAACCCTAAAGACATCCCTTCTTGTCATCTTTCGGGAAGGGAACTTTCATGCCAATCGCACCCAACATGAAGGTAATTGAAGTAGTTGAGCAGGCCTGATGTAACAACTTCAATATACAGCGGAACAATATTTTATATGATGAAGTATTTTTTTTTGTTTGATAATTTGTATCTGATTCTTATTATCCGATTAATTCTGGAGGTGTCCAGCGAAGTTCTACGGAGTGCATTGTAGGAAGCCAATTGCTGGGCTAAAGGTAACCAGTTCACATAAAACTCTTTCCCCTGATTTGAGTATTCAAATCCTCTTCTGCCAATTAAGAAGTGAATAACTAATAATATCTACTTCTCTATCTGCTTGTCTGTGGTCCAAGAACAAGAACAGGCGCGTTTCATTGTGATGGGCAGCTTATGTGAGAAATATTTTTTTATTTTAATTAATATTCACATGTATGATTTACTTTTCTATTTAACAACTCATTTATATTGAAATATATATTGGCCACGGAAGAAATAATTCTCTTTATATTCATGTAAATAAATTTAAAAGAAGATGAAAAGATCATTCTTATATTCATGCAATATGAAAATGAATGTATTACATTAAGAGATAATTGAATATATATATTGATGTAATGTGTAAATGAAAGGTTTTATAATAGTCCTCCCTCTATCTATATAGACTTTTGCTCCATCAAAAGGGCTAAAGTAAGAAGAGAGGTCAAGAGGGAGAATCACAATTGTTTAAGGAGTTGTAATTTCTTCATACTTGAAGATTATCATGAACCAAAATATGTTTATTTTTAAGTATCATATTGTGAAAATCATTTAGTTCAAAATCTTCGGCATTAAGGTGGCAAAAGGTGATTCACTCGCCCCAAGTGTCTCCGCTAACCCGTCTTAAGGTCAACATGGAGAAGGTAAATTACGAGGGCTATTAGCTCATATGCTGTGACTAGCGTATGGGGAGGGTAGACACATTGACTTTTTGAGATTTTAACCCCCAGACGTCAATATGGCAACATCACACGCATTAGTCATGAGTCCATCCTGCGGCGACAAAATCTTGGGCATTAAGGAGCATACAAAATGAAAAACTTAATTTGTATATTCATGTTAACGAAGATATATGTTATTTTTACATGTGGTATTAGAGCTCTTGTTAAAAACTTATAATTTTTCATTAAAGAATAATTTTCTCTCTTGATCAATTTTGTGTCAATATTTTTATAAAAATATTTTATATTTTCTTCCACTATGATTTATATGTACAAATATGAACATGTAATTATGAATGTTCTTTACATGTATGATAATTTTATTGAGAAAACTTATATAATTGTATGTAAAAAGAATTTTGAGACTAAAAGTTATGTATGTTTTTATTGACATCTCAACTTTCAAATGGACATAATGTATTAAGCATGTTACACTTATTTGTGTTTGATTAGATCTTTGTATGCTTTCTAATATATTCATTCATTAGAAATAAATGATTATGATCATCAGTATGTGAGTTATTAATCTTTTCTTACTTTGAGTATGATTATATTTAGATCATTATGAGCATGATTATTATGTTTACTCATGTTTATGCTTGATAGATCATAAAGTTAAAATTAAATACATATGAACCTTTAAATGGTTATTATCATTATTATTTAATCTAATGTCTATATTATGCATAATTTGTTAATCATCAAAGTGGTTAAATTAATAAAAGTTTTAAACATTAATTAAATAATATTAAATTATTCAAGAGTATGTGATGCTAAGAGATAATATGATGAAAATAGGTAACTTTTATCCTAAATAATTTAAAATTTATTGATTATAAAATAATTGAGTCATAAATACTTTATTTTATGATGATGAATATAATTATGGTTAATTTATATGCTTTATTAGATATGTTTAGTATATCCAAAGATAACAAACATATTTAATTAGAACATATATAATTACTTAGTATATGAAATTTTATTTGAGCATTAATTATATGTGTCAAAGAAGAACTTCAATATGCATTTAAACTTCATATAAATGTTATTTGAATTTTATATTATAATTTATGAATCAAAGCATTGAAGTATGAGCATTCTAAATATTTTGCAATATCAACAATTGTTACTCTTCATTCGCAAGCTACGTCTATTACAAAATTCAATGGGCTTAATTTTTTTGAATAGAGTGAACAAATCCAGTTCTATTTAGATGTTTTGGATATTGATTTGACACTTCTTACAGATAAGTCTGTTGCATTTACTAAAACTAGCAGCACTGAATAGGTATCTTTCCATAAGGTTTGAGAAACATCAAACAAACTTAGCTTGATGTTTATGCGAATGATTGTAGCAGACATCATTAAATCAAAAATCCCTAAAATTGATGATTCTAAATAATTTATGAAGTTTGTAGAATATCTATCTTAATCTAAGTATGCTGATAAGTCAGTTTGTGGGACATTAATAGGTATATTGACTACCGTGGTTTTCGTATTATGAATGAGCATATCACTTAGATGATGAATACTGTAGCAAGATTGAATTCCATGGGAATGAAATTGAGCGAACGCTTCCTTGTGCAGTTTATTATAAACTCCTTGCCTCCTAAGTATGGTCCATTCTAAATCAATTATAATACTATAAAGGATAAATTGAATGTGGCAGAATTGCAAAGTATGTTTATTCAAGAGAATCAATTAAGGCTTAAGAAACAAAGAGTTCACTCAATTAATATGATAAGTCATTCTAATGCTAGAAAGAAACTAAGATAGAAAAATATAAAGTGTTGGTGCAGGAAGCACCATATCGAACCTTATTTTGATATTGACAAAAGATTCAAAGTTAAGTACTATTTGTTGTCTAATGTGATTACTAAGTGTGCAGGAAGTAAAGTCCTAACGAAGGGCTGCTAGGCACCTGGAGAAGGACTGCCAGGAAACAAAGCCCTAGCGAAGGGTTGCTAGACACCTAGCGAAGGAATGCCAGGATACAAAGCCCTAGCGAAGGACTGCTAGGCACCTGGCGAAGGAATGCCAGAATACAAAACCCTAGCGAAGGACTACTAGGAACCTGGCGAAGGAATGCCAGGATACAAAGCCCTAGCGAAGGACTGCTAGGCACCAGGCGAAGGATTGCTTGGAACCGAAGACCTGGCGAAGGACTGCTGGGCACCAGGCGAAGGACTGTCTGGAACTGAAGACCCGGCGAAGGACAGCTAGGCACCTGGCGAAGGACTACTGGGCAAAAGTCCAACCGAAGGAGCCGGTTGACATCAGGTAAATTCTCCTGAGAGGAGTAGGTGAGGACGCGTTCCCCGTCGAGGGAACAGTAGGCGTCGGTTCGACCTAGGGTTCCATTTGGGAGACCCAAAGTCAGAACCAAGACAGCTAAGGCTGTATAAAACTAATAATTGATTGCTCTATGTTGTTTTGGACTAACCCTGGATGCAGGACCGAAGGAATGAGTGTCTGCAGCTCAGAACGCCTCAAAGGAGAGAGACAGCAGCTGAGCAGGGCACCCCCAGTGCCCCGGGCGTCCCCAAGGTGAATACAAAATAAGAAGAGCAAAAGTACGCTTCGGAAGCTAAGTGGGCGGGGCACCCCCATGCTCCCGGGCGCCCCGTGCTCCCGGGCGCCCCCGTGCTCCCGGGCGCCCCGCACTCAAGCCACCGAAGCGGATAACTCTTATCCAGCTGAGAAGCTCGTTGAAAAGGTCAACCAGGGCGCCCCCAGCGTCCCGGGCGCCCCCAGCGTCAATCCTCAGCCCTATTCGAGTGGGATAAGGGTTGACCGAGCCCCCAACGTTCAGGGCGCCCCGAAGTGCTATAAATAGCACCCAACACCAAGGCTTCTGATAATCAAGTCTTCCAACTCTTTCACGCTCTTCTACTCGAGGCGCTCTGCTACAGAAACCTCCCAACTCGAGATACAAGCGCCGACGACGTCCCTCTGCTCCGAGATACATTCCACACCGGACGTCGGTAACAAAGAGCTGTGTTTTTTTCACTGCACTGTCATTGTAATCATTCTTTTGTAAACTGTTTTGCGCGATTATAGTATTGCCTGCTGTAAACGGTCAACGACCGTGGGTCTTGGAGTAGGAGCCGACCGCGACTCCGAACCAAGTAAAATCTTGGTGTTTGAGTTTGTTTGTTTTAATTTCCGCTGTGCATTCTCTATTTCCTAATCCGAAACGAGTTACGATATTCACCCCCCTTCTATCGTTTTCTCTCGATCCAACACAAAGGACAATAACGGACACTTAAAGTTAAATGTGTCACCTGTTCAAAATTAAAATAAGGGACAAAAGAATGACAAGTGTCATTTTTGTCACAAGTCTGGACACTTTTAGAAAGATTGCTAAAAATGAAAGGTTTTTCGTGAATGACTTGGTTCTAAAAGAAAGGTAAACCTAGTGTTTTTGTATATTTTGAGTCAAATTTGACAAAAATTCCTTATAATATCTGGTGAATTGATTCTGATTTTACTACTCATGTTTTAAATATGATACAGGGATTTCTTATGATCCAAATCATAAAACCAAATGAAAAGTTTATCTTTATGGAAAATCGAGTCAAGGCTCCAATTAAAGCTATTGGAACTTATCGTTTGATTTTAGGCACTGATATCATTTAGATCACTTTCAAACTCTTTATGTTTCTTCTCTTACTAGAAATTTAATTTCTTTATCAAAACTTAATACGGTTGGATACTCATTTAAGTTTGAAAATGAATATTTCAGTTTGTTTAAGAATAATCACTCTATTAATTTTGGTGTTCTTTGTGAGGATTTATATAAATTAAAGCTTAATAATTTGTTTGCTGAGACTCTATTGACCTTGCATCATAATGTTGGAACAAAACGTGGTTTAATGGATAGCTTATTTGTGGCATAGACGTTTGAGTCATATATCCAAAGAACGGTTATAAAGATTAGTAAAGAATGAAATCCTTCATGATTTGGATTTTACTTACCTTGATTTTTGTGTGGTTTATATTAAGAGGAAGCATACAAAATACAATTAAGAAAACAGTTACAAGAAGCATAGGATTTATAGAAATTATATACACAGATATATGTTGACATTTTCATGTTCCATCTCTTGGTGTAAACAAATATTTCATGACATTTATCGATGATTATTCACGTTATGGTTATGTTTATTTGTTGAATGAAAATTCTCAATCGATAAATATCTTAGAGGTATTTATTAACGAGGTTAAAAGATATTTAGATAGAAAAGTGAAGATTATCAGATCTAATAAGGGTGATAATATTATGGCAAGTATGATAACTTTGGGAAGTGACCTAGTATATTTGCTAAATATTTAGAATAACATGACATTTGTGCTCAATACACAATACCTGGGACACTACAATAAAATGGTGTTGTAGAAAGATGTAATTGTACTTTAATGGATATGGTATGGAGTATATTATGTTATTCTTCTTTATCCTTGTCATTGTGGATGTCTGTGTTGATGCAAGTTGCATCAATGATGTTCTCCTTTAAGTGTTTTAATGTTTGACAATATACTTAAGTCAGTGATACATTGAACAGACAAAGGGGAGCAAAGTAGAAGTAACCTATGTTGAAGAAAAGTCCTAGTAAAACCTAGGCATCGAAACCCTAAGACCTGGCGAAGGGTTGCTGGGCACCTAGCGAAGGGCTGCTAGGTATCGAAACCTTAAAGACCTGGCGAAGGGCCGCTGGGCACCTAGCGAAGGGCTGCTAGGCATCGAAACCCTAAGACCTAGCGAAGGGCTGCTAGGCATAGAAGACCTAGCGAAGGGCTGCTAGGCACCTGGCAAAGGACTGCTAGGGAATAAAGACATGGCGAAGGACTGCTAGGCACCTGGCGAAGGACTGCTAGGGAATAAAGTCTTGGTCCAAGGGACTGAGCAACTTAGCTGAGCGATGACTAAGGACAACAGTAGAGACGGGTCAGGGTTTGGGCGTCTCGAGGTCCGGAGGTATCGGAGCTAAGCAAAAGTCCACCCGAAGGGCTGGGTGCAACCGTCTCCTGAAAGGAGTAGGTGAAGGGCAAGTTCTCGGGGATGGGAACTTGTGCCGGTTCGACCTAGGGTTTCGTGGAGATCCGAAGTCAGAACCAAATCCTTAAACTTAATGTTGTATGCATATGCTTTGTATTTGTGTATCTTGCAGGTACCAAGATTGGAAGACAAAGCAAGCGGAACAAGGGCTGGATGCCCTGAAGCAGGGCGCCCCCATCAGGGAGGGCGCACCCATCATCCAGGGCGCCCCCATCAGCCAGGGCGCCCTGAGCCAAAGAAGAAATGTGCAGTTAAGTGAAGCAAACAGAACAGGTGTCAAGCGGGGCGCCCGGAGCGTCCGGGGCGCCTTGGTTCGAAGATGTAGATGCAGTTTCGAATCCGAAACACAGATAAGCCATCATGAGGGTGCGCGGGAGGTCCGGGGCGCCCTGGTCAAAGCTGTTATCAGCTGCGGCGAGGTAGGCGCAGGGATAAAGTTTGACCAAGTCTTCCGAGGCGCCCCCAGGAGGCCTATATAAGGGGCTTCGATCCCTCTGCTTCACACAGAACTTCCAAGAGCGATCCCAAGCATTTTGACCGACGACAACACGCTAGAAATGAGGCTCTACGACCGGGAGGCTCCAGGAAGAGGTGCGCGGCACTTCGGAGGTCCAGATCGGCCGAGCTTCAGACTTTGTCTTGTTGGTTTGCTTTTATTTAATTACCGTACTTATGTTTCTATATTATTGCTTGTAATCCTGCACTGTAAGTAGGGTTTCTCCGCCTCCGGAAAGTCTGGGAAGGAGACCAATAGTGGACGGGCGTTCCCGTGCATTGGCCTTGGATGTTCTGACCCTGGGGGGTTGGGAACCAAGTAAAAATCCGCTGTGTCCTTTGCTTTGTTTTTTTGTTCTATTCATTTTCCTCTGCGCTACTAATATTCTAAGTCCAGAATGAACGAAAGTTTTACCAAGAATTTCGAAAGATTTTTCACGTTCGATATTCACCCCCCTTCTATCGAAGGCACCGGTCCTACAATTGGTATCAGAGCCGTGTCGCTCTTCACCGGACTAACCGCCGACGGAGCAACGATGCCAGGAGTTGAGGGGGAGCCCAGGGGTGAATCAGGTAATTTTAATTTTAAAATGTCCATTTGTAAATTCCATATTACGTGCTTCACATGCAGGGAGAGAGGGCACTATAAAAATCAGTGCCCTACTCGTAAGATTCGATCTACATCACCGGTGGCGAAGGAGGCACCAGCGCCAGGAAACCGGAGGGACAAAAGTCACGTACAATGCTTCAAATGCAAGAAATACGGACATTGCAAAAACAAGTGTCCGGCGAAGGTACACAAGATTTATGTTCCAAAAATTTTACAAGTTCCTGCACTACCATTTGATAAAGTAGTTAATTTTTCTGATAAAATAGATTTACTGTATAGTAAAATTAACTTTTTGCATGTTAAATTACAAAACGTTAATATGACCAAAATATTAGAAATTAATTGTTTAATTCATAATATCAATTCAGAAATTGATAAAATTAATTCTGATAATTTATCTGATAAAATTAATTCTGATAATTTATCTGATAAAATTAATTCTAATAAAATTAACTCAGATAATTTTTCTGATAAAATTAATTCTGATAATTTATCTGATAAAATTAATTCTGATAATTTATCTGATAAAATTAATTCTAATAAAATTAATTCTAATAATTTTTCTGATAAAATTAACTATGATAATCTATCTGATAAAATTAATTCTGATAATTTATCTGATAAAATTAACTCTGATAATTTATCTGATAAAATTAATTCTGATAATTTATCTGATAAAATTAATTCTGATAATTTTTCTGATAAAATTAATTCTGATAATTTTAATTCAGATAAATCTGATAATTTTAATCCTGAGGATAATTCTAAATTTGAAGATCCTTTAGATAATTATGAATTCAAATTCGAAAATCCGTTGTATAACTCTAAATTCGAATTTAAAAATCTTAAGGATAATCCAGAAATTAATTCTGTAAATCTTAAGGATAATTTAGAAATTAATTCTGAATTTCTTGAAAATATTGAAGATATGTCTGAGGATAATTCTGAGGATAAATTCGAGGATGAAATTCTCCTAGATAAAAACGTAATCATAGAAAATATTGAAGATTATTATAAAACCTTAATTAATGGCCTAAATTACTCCTCCTATTTTGAGGACACTAAAAGATATAATTTTGAGGATGAGGAGGATATGGAATTATCTAAGATTAGGGCCATAATCAATAAAAATTACAAAAATTCAAATAAATCAAAATTATTAGAAAAACTTGAAAAGAAAGATAAAGATGAAGAAGAAATTTTCGAAATAATGAAAATGATGAATTTAAACCCACAATTATTAATTAATCATTATAATCTAAATTAAATCATAATTAATTCAAATTAATTCGAATTAAATTAAAATTAATTCAAATTAAATCCTAATTAAATTCAAATTAATTCAAATTAAATTAAATTCAAATTAAATTAAATTCAAATTAAATACAAATACAAATTAAATTAATTCAAATTAATCCTACTTAATTCGAAATTAATTCAAATTAAATTAACTCAAACTAAAATAAAATTTTACCCAAACTATAACAATTAAAATTAATAATATTAAATATGTCAAAGTGGGTTGGCATATTCGCAGGTTCACTCGACATGTATCCAATCGAGAATTTGATACATTTTAAGAAACTTAAATAAAATCACTTGAATTGTTTGACTCATGCATAATTGTCATGCCATGCATTTGCTACTTCTTTTAAATATATGACATGTCATTCATATTTAAATTTTATGCATATATTAGAACGGCTATAGGAAAAAGAATAATTGAAACTTGATTAACCTAGTATTGGGTGGCGGTGAGATGATAGTACGTTAGGGAAGCCAACTCTAATAAGATCAAGTATACTTGGTCTCTTTAGACTGGTGAAACTAGCCGAAGCTACCGATCCAAGACCCAAACTAGTTAGGCCAGAATTTTTCATAAAATAATTTTGAAAATGAAATTTCATTAAAAGGCTTTGTCAAGGAAAGGGTTGTTGATCCAATAAGGCTACGGCCAAAGAATGCCTAGTGCCTCGCCAAGACCTGGAAGCCGATTTTTGAAATTCAAATTCAAGTTATTTCTTGTCAAATTCAAATCTAACACAAGCTTCAATTAAGTCTTAGATTTAATAAATTAAGAAAAATAATTCAAGCATCTCACAATACACCTATAAGGCAACCATGCTTGTTGTATTGATACATCTAAAATGGGTGAGATGTTAAGGACTAATGAATTGAAAAATGTTTTTCAAAATTATTTTTCAAAATCATTAGAATATTTTCATAAAAATATATTTTCAAAATAGTGCTTCAACGTAATAATGTTTTTATGGAATTCATGCTTGTCTGATTGATTATACAAATTATACATTTTTCAAAAATATATCTTTTCAAAAAATTGTTTGACTCACTCAATTAGACACAAGCCTCTTAGGACAACACTAAAGTTCCTTAAGGCACTTAAATAGAGTCAAATGGTATCGGGTACAGGGGGAGTGCTTTCCATTTTTTTAAAAAGGTTTTTAAAAAATTGCACTTTGAACATTACTATCATTTGAAAAATAACATTACTATCATTTGAAAAATACTTTTCTGAAACTGTGTTTTAAATCATTATTACTTGTGTTTTGAAAAAGGGTTTTATGTTGTAAAAATTATATGTTCAAAAAATTTAACTATTTCGTTGACATTGATAAACCCTAAAGACACAGAGGAAAGGTCCATTTTATGATCTTCAAGGACTCCTAGGACGTTTCAAATTTAGGGGGAGTCTGACAAGTTTTAAATTATTTTGAAAATTATTTTTCTTTTTAATCTGAATCAAACCTTAAGACTCAGAGGAAGAGTACTTGTGGTCAACAAGCTTCCCAGGACTGAGTCAAATTTAGGGGGAGGTCAAATTAAAAGAATTATTTAATAAACATGCTTTCATGACTTCAAAAGCTTGCTAAAAATCTAAGTCTTTCAAAATATTATTATTCTATTTTGTTAGAATTTGTGTGACTTATGAAATTATTTTTGAAATAATTTTTACGTGGGTTGGAGAATTTCCAGGACACTTAGGAAATGTTCTTACAGTCAACAAGGCTTCCTAGGATGGTGTCAGACTGGAAACTAAACCAAGTCTAGTAAAATGTTGGGTCTTCAAAAGTTCACACACTTTTCAAAATGTATTAGCATATATTTTTCAAAGTACTATCACTTTTTTTACTAATAATATTTACTTGAGTTGGAAAATCTCCAGGACACTTAGGAAAATGTCCTTGTAGTCAACAAGGTTTCCTAGGATTTTGTCAGACTGGAAACGAAATTAGTCAAGTAAAATATTATGTTTCAAATATTACTTGGATTTTTCAAAGTTTCATCTTTTTCAAAAATAGTTAGTACTTGCAAAATATGCATAATATTTATATTTTCCAAAATAGCATTCTTTCAAAAGTTATGCATTTTCCAAAAATACTTATATTTTTCAAATATCACAAGAGTACTTGCATTTTTTTAAAGATCATAATAATTTTCAAAGTACTGGTACTTTTCAAAACGCATAGCATCCTTTTCAAAATATGCACCTTTCAAACAAAATGATTTCAAAAAAATTTTTTTTTTTTGCACTAAGTAATTTCAAAAAGAACCAAAAGTTTTCATAGTTGGTGCAAGAACGTTCTTTTGTTTTTTGATGTATGACAAAGGGGGAGAGGTGTGCTTAAGTTAGAAGTTAGAAAAATTTTCTCTCCCAAGAATCAAAAATGGAGTTTCAAAACTTATATTTTTTTTTGGTTTTTTATCCCAAGGATAGTAAGCTAGCCCCTTTAACCAATCTAACTTAAGTTATTGTCAAACATCAAAAAGGGAGAGATTGTTGGTGCAAGTGGCATCAATGATGTTCTCCTTTAAGTGTTTTAATGTTTGAAAATATACTTAAGTCAGTGATACATTGAACAGACAAAGGGGAGCAAAGTAGAAGTAACCTATATTGAAGAAAAGTCCTAGTAAAACCTAGGCATCGAAACCCTAAGACCTGGCGAAGGGCTGCTGGGCACCTAGCGAAGGGCTGCTAGGTATCGAAACCTTAAAGACCTGGCGAAGGGCCACTGGGCACCTAGCGAAGGGCTGCTAGGCATTGAAACCCTAAGACCTAGCGAAGGGCTGCTAGGCACCTAGCGAAGGGCTGCTAGGCATAGAAGACCTAGCGAAGGGCTGCTAGGCACCTGGCGAAGGACTGCTAGGGAATAAAGACCTGGTGAAGGACTGCTAGGGAATAAAATCTTGGTCCAAGGGACTGAGCAACTTAGCTGAGCGATGACTAAGGACAGGAGTAGAGACGGGTCAGGGTTTGGGCGTCTCGAGGTCCGGAGGTATCGGAAGCTAAGCAAAAGTCCACCCGAAGGGCTGGGTGGCAACCGTCTCCTGAAAGGAGTAGGTGAAGGGCAAGTTCTCGGGGATGGGAACTTGTGCCGGTTCGACCTAGGGTTTCGTGGAGATCCGAAGTCAGAACCAAATCCTTAAGCTTAATGTTGTATGCATATGCTTTGTATTTGTGTATCTTGCAGGTACCAAGATTGGAAGATAAAGCAAGCGGAACAAGGGCTGGATGCCCTGAAGCAGGGCGCCCCCATCATCCAGGGCACCCTGAGCCAAAGAAGAAATATGCGGTTAAGTGAAGCAAGCAGAACAGGTGTCAAGCGGGGCCGGAGCGTCCGGGGCGCCCTGGTTCGAAGCTGTAGATGCAGTTTCGAATCCGAAACACAGATAAGCCATCATGAGGGTGCCGGGAGGTCCGAGGCACCCTGGTCAAAGCATTTATCAGCTGCGGCGAGGTAGGCGCAGGGATAATGTTTGACCGAGTCTTCCGGGGTGCCCCCAGCGTCTAGGGCGCCCCCAGGAGGCCTATATAAGGGGCTTCGACCCCTCTGCTTCACACAGAACTTCCAAGAGCGATCCCAAGCATTCTGATCGACGACAATATGCTAGAAACGAGGCTCTACGACCAGGAGGCTCCAGGAGGAGGTGCACGGCACTTCGGAGGTCCAGATCGGCCGAGCTTCAGACTTTGTCTTGTTGGTTTGCTTTTATTTAATTACCGTACTTAAGTTTCTATATTATTGCTTGTAATCCTGCACTGTAACTCGGGTTTCTCCACCTCCGGAAAGTCCAGGAAGGAGACCAATAGTGGACGGGCGTTCCTGTGCATAGGCCTTGGATGTACTGACCCTGGGGGGTCGGGAACCAAGTAAAAATCCGCTGTGTCCTTTGCTTTGTTTTTTTGTTCTATTCATTTTCCGCTGCGCTACTAATATTCTAAGTCTAGAACGAACGAAAGTTTTATGAAGAATTCTGAAAGATTTTTCACGTTCGATATTCACCCCCGCTCTATCGAAGGCACCGGTCCTACAGTCTGCTTTGAAAACTGCTATGTACTTGTTAAATAGGATTCCTAGTAAGATAGTTCCAAAAATTCCTTTTAAATTATGGACTAGAAGGAAACCTAGTTTAAGACACCTACATATTGGGGTTGCTTGGCGGATGTAAGAATTTATAGTACACATGAAAAAAACTGGACTTGAGAACAACTAGTGGATTTTTCATTAATTATCCAAAAAAGTCTAAAAGTTATAGATTTTATTATCCTAATCATTCTACGAAAATTTTTGAAATTGGGAACGCTAGGTTCATTGTGATTGGTGAAACTAATGGGAGTGTTAAACCATGTGATGTAGAAATTCAAGAAGTTAAGGTATAAATACCTTTGCGATTTTGCCCATTACTTCTTCTCAAGTTGTTGTTCCTATGATTGTTGAACATTTTGACAACCTACAAGAAGAACAAATGAATGACCAAACACTTCATGATGTTGTTGTTAGGATGTATACTAAAAGTCTTGCTTTTGTATAAGACATCTACATTTTGAAAGAGAATCACAAGATCACTGTTTGTATGTTTATATTAGTATGTGCATATTATCTAATACTTTACATTGTAAATAACATGGTGTGTGGTGTCCCACAGAAGATCATGTTATTAGTCCCTTGTAAAGTATAAGTAGAGGCTCACAACCGAGATGGATTTGGACAAACCATCGGGATGGTTGTAGTGTAATTTGGTGTTGGTTTATCTTGACCCTAGAATTACACTAGTGCACAATTGTGTGCATTGAGCAGGACTGACATAGAGGTGATTCAATTTATACTGACTTTATAATTGAATCAGATCTCAGTTTATTATGGAGTGCATGCTCTTAATCCCGATATAATAACGGACACATGTACTTAATATTTATTTCTTTGATTTACCAATGGGCGAGATTTATTCTGTTAAATCGATAGGCCTGGTAGGTTGGGAAATAATATTATTTTCATGGTGTGTCGTTGATTATAGACGGAAACCGTATCCTGGTGAGTCGGGATGATGATGCCCCCTTGATGAACTCATAAAGTTCATCATGTTAAATCTTGCACGTGAACTTGGTCCGATATGATGATAAGGATGAGTGGTACTGATCAAAGAGTTAGATATTGATTAATTTAAATTACTGACAATTTTAATTAATCAACATCTAACTCCTTGATTAATACCACTCATCCTTATCATCATATTGGACCAAGTCCACCTGCAGGATTTAACATGATGAACTTTATGAGCTCATCAAAGGGGCATCATCATCCCGATTCACCAGGACACGGTTTCCGTCTATAATCAACGTCACACCATGTAAATAATATTATTTCCCAACTTCCGAGCCTATCGATTTTACATAATAAATCTCGCCTATTGGTAAATCAAAGAAATAACTATTAAGTACATGTGCTCATTATTATATCGGGATTAAGAGCATGTACTTCATAATATCTGAGGTCTGATTCAACTATATAGTTAGTATAAGTTGAATCACCTCTATATCGGTCCTGCTCAATGCACACAAAGTGCACTAGTGTAATTCTATGGTCAAGACAAACCAACACCAAATTCCACTACAACCATCCCGATGGTTTGTCCAAATCCATCTCGGTTGTGAGTCTCTACTTATACTTTGCAAGGGACTGATAATATGATCTTCTGTATGACACCACACACTATGTTATCTACAATATGTAAAGTATCAGACAATATGCATATACTAATATAAACATGCAACAGTGATCTTGTGATTCTCTTTCAAAATGTAGATGTATATACAGAAAGCAAGACTTTTAGTATACATCCTAACAGTTGTTCACAATAAACCTAATGTTGATGAACTATAAGTAGTAACACTAAGAAGGTCTGAAAGGGAAAGAAGAACAGCTATTCCGAATAATTATGTAGTTTATTTATAAGAGTCAGAATTTGACTTAAGTATTGATAAAGTTTCAGTTTCATTTTCACAAGCCATGGAAAGTATTAATTCTTCCAAGTGGTTTGACACCATGATTGAAGAGTTGAAATCAATAGATTACAATAATGCTTAGGATCTTGTTGAATTGCCTAAAGGGTCAAAGATAGTTAGATGTAAATGAGTCTTTAAGACCAAGCATGACTCTAATGACAATATCCCAATGATTTTACTTAGAAAGATGGTGTTGGCTACAAAGAGACCTTTTCTCCCATCTCAAAAAAAGACTCACTAAGAATTATTATGGTAATGGTAGCTCATTATAATTTAGAGCTACATCAAATAGATGTGAAAATTATCTTTTTAAATGAAGATTTAGATTTTTGAATGGAGATTTAGATGAAGTGGTTTATATAGATCAACCTAAAGACTTTCAATTACAAGGAAAGGACACATGGTGTGTAAGCTTAAGAAATCAATATACAGACTTAAGCAAGCTTCCCAACAATGATATCTTAATTTTAATTATACTATAGTTTTCTTTGGATTTAAGGAAAATGTCGTAGATCGGTTATATATCTAAAGGTTAGTGGAAGTAAGTTTATTTTTCTGATTCTGTATGTTGATGATATCTTGCTTGCTGCTAATTTCTTGGTTTATTACACGAGATCAAGAAATTTCTCTCAGAAAACTTTGAAATAAAAGATATGGGTGAGACATTGTATGTGATAGGAATTGAAATATTCTGGATAGATCACAAGGAATGTTAGGGTTGTCTCAAAAATCATATATTACTAAAGTTTTAAAGAGATTTAGGATGAAAAAAAATTCTATAAGTATTAAACTAATTCAGAAAGATGATAAATTAAGTCTTATGCAATGCCCAAAGAATGAATTGGAGCGCAAACAAATGGAACAAACTCTTTATGCATCTATCGTTTGAAGCTTAATGTATGCCCAAACTTGTACCAGACCATATATCAGTTTTGTTGTTGGAATGTTGGGGGCAGGTATCAAAAGTAATCGAGGATTGAATCATTGGAAAGCTGCAAAGAAAGTTTTACGATATTTATAAGGGACAAAAAAATACATGTTCACTTATAGGAGATCTGATTATCTTGAAGTGATAGGAAACTCAAATTCAGATTTTACTGGATGCTTAGATTTTAGAAAATCCACATTTGACTATTTGTTCCTCTTAGCTAGAGGAGCAATTTCATGAAAATGTGTGAATCAATCAATCATTGTTAATTCAACTATGGAAGCTGAGTTTGTAACATGCTTTGAGGTTATCATTCATGAATTATAGTTGCGGAATTTCATTTCAGGAATTAAAATAGTCGATAGTATTGCTAAACTGTTGAAAAATTATTGTGATAATACTGTATCAGTCTTCTTTTTTAAGAACAATAAATATTCAAAAGGTACTAAATATATGGAAATAAAATACTTTGACATTAAAGAAGAAGTTCAGAAACAAAGAGTGTCAATTGAGCATATTAGCTCCAACCTTATGATTGTGGATCCATTAATTAAAGTATTGCCACCAAAGATATTTAATGAACATGCCACAAGGATGGGCATTACGAAAAATTGTTAATGACTCCATAATTTAGTTCATGCTCATTTATATTTGACTCTCAGAGCACTTTTGAATGTTGTTCTGATACATTAATTCATCCTGTTTTTCTACGTTGGTGTATACACATGAATAATTATATAAGTATTATCATGACTTATTTCTAATAATAATATTATGGATGAACCATTATGTTATGCTTCATTATAGTTCATGTTACTCAAGGATACAGTTGTACGAACCTATAGAACAAATCCTGCTCCGTCCACCGTGAGCGCTTCCCGATTTACCTTGGCGGCCGGTGGAAAACTTCCGTGAGGCCGAGCCGGTCGCCCGAGATTTGAAAAACCTCGTTAATTATTTTTTTATTATAGTTCATGTTAGATATGGAGCTCATATTGTGATACATGAA
This sequence comes from Boesenbergia rotunda, assembly GCA_024364735.1. Classification (NCBI taxonomy): domain Eukaryota; kingdom Viridiplantae; phylum Streptophyta; class Magnoliopsida; order Zingiberales; family Zingiberaceae; genus Boesenbergia; species Boesenbergia rotunda. The sequence goes on along the minus strand of JAGFNQ010004187.1, from coordinate 305,269 downwards.
AGGAAGTATTTCAAACTACTCATGTACAACTTCTGTGATCTTTATTAGTTTTTGCGTAATGATGATTTATAATTGACCAATTTAAGAAAGAATTTAACTTAGATGTTATGCATTATGTATAAAGTGAATAAAGTCATATAGCTAAGTAATGTTAGAAATATTTTTTATTTTTTATTAATTTCAAGATGTATAATTTATTTCTCTATTTAATGATTTATTTATATTGATCAATAAAGAGATAATTCTTTTCATATTTATACAATTACATTTGTCAATGGAAAATAATTATCTTTGCATTCATGCAAATAAATTTAAAGGAAGATAAAAAAAATTATTCTTATATTCATGCAATATAAGAATAAACGTATTACATTATGAGATAATTGAATATATATATTGATGGAATATATAACTAAAAAGTTTTATAATGGTTCTCCCTTTACCTATATATAAACATTTACTCCATTAAAGAGGTCAGGTATACTTTATTTTTAATATCATATTGTGAAAATTATTTAATTCAAAATTTTGGAAATTAAGAAACATATAAACAGCTAAACTTAATTTATATATTTATGTTGATGAAGATATATATTATTTTTACAACTTATTCTACTTATTAGACGGTCGAACGACAAACAAAGCTAATGATGAATATTTCGGAAGGAATCGACGTCGATGATCAGTTACCGAGGTTCCACCGACGCGGATGCTGACGGGAGGGGAAGAACTCTGCACCCTGCAAGATCAACATGAGCGTTAGGGGAACACGCCGGAAGTTATCCGGCGACTCCGACGCTCAAGTCAATGCCTCGATGGAGAAGAATAGAAGGCAGAAAAATATGTAAGTAATAGAGAGTGTGTAACCGCTTTACCGGAGGGGTTGGTGTACCTGTTATACCTGCGGCGGCCATCCGCAAGCACCCACGATCCTTGCCACATCCCCGTGGTTATAGGTTCATGGTTCAACCTAGTAACGGTCGCCGTGATTCCTTCATCTGAACCGTTGCGATGATTAAGGCATTTATGGCCGCTAATCATGGGTAATGATCACTCTACTATAATGGATGAGGATGACTCGTCGATCCGTAGAAAACGGACCTCTTCTTACGTGTTCTTTGGGTCCCACCACCCCGATGTGTTCCCGAGGTTCTTTAGCCTAGGGGTCCCGGGCATTCGTCTCTTTGAGGTAATCTCGGGAACCTACCCCCGAGGTGAACTTGGGGGTGTGTCTTCCTGAAGCTAGCCTAGGGGTTGTGAATACTCAAGTCGGCTCCCGGGTACTTTTCCCGAGAGGGTCTCAGACGTCGCAACAAGGGAGTCATTCCGGCTTGGTGGATTTTACCACACAGCTTCTTCAACCCCGTGTTCGCCACGGGGTAGGCAACTCCATCACAAGTCCCTTCCTTCAAGTCTGATTGAAGGAAGTGTGTCTGACTGATTAGATTGGTAATGTGATGAAGAAGTTGTTCCCAAATGGCCTCTACATCTTCTGCTGGTGGCATTTCGGGTCCGAGGAAGTAGCTCCTGCAACTCAGGGCCCCGGGTGGTTTTTTGAATACGTCCAATATTCTCACAAATTTTACGGCGACGCTCTAGCGGCTATCCCAAGCCCTTTATAGATGCGTGGGGTCCTATAATGACGATACGATCACCCAGCAAATGTGGCCTCGCCACGTGCCTCCTTCCCCCTTGTGCGGCGATATCTCCCCGATACACCCCGCGGGCCATACGAAGAGACAGCAATAAGGGCTAGCGGCTCCTCGGGATGACCAATCAACGCCGTTGACGTGTTGCTCTCTTATTGCTTACAGAGATGCGGCTCCTCTCTATAAAAGCGGGTGAAACGGCACCCTACGGCCTCCTTGCCCTATCTACCTTCAAGCGTCCTCCTTCTCCTGTTATTCGTGTTGCCGTTGTGCCCCTTTTACGAGGGTAAGTCTCCTTCTATTTTTTCCTCTCCTCAATCCCTATGGATCCGACGGAGAAGAAAAAGAAAGCCTGAGGCGACAAAGAGGGCTCCTTGGAAGGACTAGGGTTCCATACGGAATGGTACGATATCATCTCTTCCAAGGTTAGATTGGAATCCCTCCAGGCCGCCTGTCGGAGATACGGTATCTCGGAAGACTGGGAGGTGAATGTTCCGACCCTAGGCCAACCCCTGTAGAAACTCCTAAGGATTTCTACACTTTCTTCATGGGGCAGGTAGAACTAGGACTTCGCTTCCCCATCCCCCCTTTTTACATGAGTGTTGGTAAATACTTCAGCATCCCTCTGCAGCAAATGGCTCCGAATGCCGTTGCTCAGATGGGCGGAGCTTAAATACTTCAGCATCCCTCTGCAGCAAAAGGCTCCGAATGCCTTTGCTCAGATGGGCGGAGCTTTTGTACTCTTCAAACTTTTTGACATTCTTCTGCCCCCCCCCCCCCCCCGCTTCTTCTATTTCTTCTTCGTTCCGGTCGGGTCTCGAGGGGCATTCAGCTTTACCACTCGTTTTGGTCATAGGTTTCTGGGGGGGGGGTCTTCCTTCCTCCCACAAGGGATGGAAGGAACGGTTCATTTATATCTAGCTCCCTGAGCGTCCCTTTAATACTATCCACTGGATGGAAACCTTGCCGCCTATCCCAGACCTTGGCGACTTTCAGCAAGACGCGGGATATCAGCATGCTAGAGGTATCCTGGCAGGGATGGAGTTCCACGACCTCCAACTGGTGCAATGCGAGGAGCTCCTTTATTGGGCCGAGCTTACCCCGAAAGCCACGCGCCTTAGCCCCAGTCTTCGTAAGTTCCTTTTTAGCTTGGTCATTTCTTGGTTAATGCTAACTGATGCCCTTTTATCTCTTTGTTGCAGACGACGTCATGTTTTCCCGAGTCATGAATCGAATCCTGAAGTGGGACCAGGCCAATGAACAGGCGCTGGTTCCCGCTTCAGCTTCTTTCGTTCCTGCGGGCGTCTCCGTTGCGGGCTGCGAGGAGGTGGACGAGCCCTCTATAGATCATGAAGCCCCAGAGGCCCCCAGGATATTGGAGCATCTCAGTAGGTGACGAACCTTGAAGGGGGTTCGACTACCTCTCCTCTTGAGGCACCAGAGGGAGAAGTGGCACCCCCTCCATCTGTCGCACCTTCAGAGACCCCCTCCACTGAGAAAAGACGCGGAAGCGGGTAATCTAGAGGGATTGGTCCCTGAAGCTGTTGAAGAAGAGCATACCCTCAGAGTTTCTACGCTTTGCTGCCCCCGGGGATGCACTCCCCGATCCCCGAGAGTTCAGGAAGAACCTTCCTCCCCCGCTGCTGCGGCCACTATTCCTGTCGTCGACGCCACGGTTGTTGGGACCGGGTGCATGTTGACGAGGATACGGGTTCGTAAAATTTTAAATTTTTACGTGCAGCGGAAGAATTAGCATAAAATAATTTCTAAAATTATTTTAACCACGTATCTAGCATGCAACCTTATGATGTGTTGACGTAATCATAAATTAAAACTTTGCGGAAAAGTAAACTAATTTACCAAGTACCTCGCGTAACTCGAAGTAAGGGACGAGATCCAACCGTAGCGTCCCTTGGAAGCTTCGCCTCTACTCTCTTCCACGCCGAGTTCTCTTCGGGATGACTTCGCAAAGTCACGAGTTTTGTGCCGACGAGAACTACTAGATTCTCCAAAGGCACAACTTGAAGAACAAGAGAAAAGATAGGAAACTAACCACCAAAGTAACGGAATCAATATTCCGAGAAGGAAGGAGATGAGATCCGCTTCTTCTTCTTCTTGGTTGGCTTCTCCTTCTTCTTGAAAGCTCACGGCAACCAACCCTAGGGAAGGAGATGCGCCGGCCCTAGGTGGATGAAGGTGCGCCGGCCCTAATCCTCAAGGAGGGCGCCGACCCTAAGGGGAAGAAAGGGAGAATAGAGAGTAAGAGAGAGAGAGGGAGAGGAAGCTACTTCTTTTGATTGCTTGATTAGAATTAAGGGCTTGCCTTTGGTTCCTTTATATAGTAGCATCTCCCTTGCCAAGTCTCCCTCTTAACGGAATTAACGGAATTAGTTATCATAAGAAATTTATCCTATAAATTCTCTTATGAATTACTCCGTTTAAACCAAGTTTTATTATAACTAACTTTATAATAAAACTAATTAATGAATTAGTTATCATAAGAAATTTATCCTATAAATTCTCTTATGAATTATTCCGTTTAAACCAAGTTTTATTATAACTAACTTTATAATAAAACTAATTAGTTATCATAAGAAATTTATCCTATAAATTCTCTTATGAATTACCAAGTTTTATTATAACTAACTTTACAATAAAACTAATTAATCTCCCCATTTATTATGGAATAAATTTTATAAGAAATTTATAAACTTTCTTATTATGGAAAAATCAATTCATAATTGATTTTATAAAATTAAAATAAACCATTTCATGGATCATTTTAATTTCCATAAAAAGAATAAATTTCTATAAATTTATTTATATAAATTTCTTTACACAAATTTATTTATCCATAATTTATAAAATAAATCGCACTAGATTTATTTTATTAATTAAACCAATTAAATTGGTTTCTTCCCTTTAATGTGGCCGGCCAACCAAGGGGTTTGACACCCTCTTTGGCCGGCCAAACCAAGCCGAACCGATCGCGAATTAAACTCATTTAATTCGCCCGATAAGCCTTTAAAAGACTTAGCCATTTTAGCTTCCATTGTGCCTCTGATAAATTCAGATTCGACTTATTTCTCTTGATCGGAAAATCCAATTTTCAACTCGTTTTAAATCCCTCGGATTACTCGTAGTACGTGTGACTAAATAGGCTTTCGATTTATGTTGGCCGTCTATAATCAACAAATCATAGAACGATCATGAGTGGCACCTAGTAGTACATCATGACCCCCAATTAATCGAAAGATCAACGGTTGACCTCAGAAGTAATTCTGACACCCTTCAGCAGCTCTAATGAATCGTGCCCAATTCCTTTTACCATCTTATACCCACTTGGTTCAGGACACGGTCTATTTGTGTCAGTCCCCACTAGGCTGACTACGTCACACCTAACCCAAGTAATGTCTTTCTCATCCTTTGGATTTCTAATTACTCTCATGTATTTTAGAGACTCGCACTCCAAACATGATATACTCTGGCTAGAGGTTTTGAGTAACAATCCGACGATAGGCCTGGGTATACATCTCCTCGCAAGGAGTGGTGAATCCTTTGTAGGCTGTTCAAACATCTTCGGGCACTTCGACTTATACCCAATCATCCTGGGTCCACACCTCCTTGGAGATGCTTGCTTAAGATGTTAAAGTATAAGTCTCCATGACCAAGATGACTTGAACACCGCAAGTCAAAGGAACATCGAACTTAAGCCGCAGTAAGAACTTCATTGACATATCTATATAGATAACCATATGAAGTCTTACAGCTAGTCACTCCAATGAACTAGTTCCCTTAACTAGCATCCATGTTTATCTCCGGACATCCCAATGTCACCAGCCAGTGAGAATCAGCTGATTAGAGAATAACCCATGCTAGTCTCAACAGAATTGATAGTGCCGTATTTATCAATTCATCGACTAGGGATATTTTCAATACTTCACATTTGCACATTTAGAGATAATCACTAGTTGTGATCCCACCATAAATTCTCTTATGCTGTGAGTTGTATTGCGGATATTCAGTAGATGAGTTTAAGATCCCAATCAAATACAAACATGTATACTCAAATAGTGAATTATCATTTATTAAAATAAATATTTACAATCATAAGGCGATTGCCTTAGGACACTTCTCTCATATCACTAACAAACTCCCACTTGGCCTAATGCCAATCGCTACGGTATCCAATACCACAAGCTCTAACATGACCCTCAAACTTGCTCTGAGGCAAGACCTTTGTTAAAGGATCCGCTAAATTCCTTTCAGTGGAATTTTCTCAATTTGTATGTCATTCCTACTTATAATCTCTCTGATCAGATGATAGCGGCGAAGCACGTCTTTGGATCGCTGATGAGACCTTGGTTCCTTTGCTTGTGCAATAGCTCCATTGTTGTCGCAGTATACCGCACTGCTTCATCAATGGTTGGAACCACGCCAAGTTCGGAGACGAACTTCTTGATCCAGACTGCTTCCTTTGCTGCTTCCGAAGCTGCGATATATTCCGCTTCCGTGGTGGAATCCGCTACGGTGTCTTGTTTGGAACTTTTCCAACTTACTCTGCCTCCATTCAAAGTAAATACGTATCCAGACTAAGATTTGGAATCATCCTTATTTGTCTGGAAACTGGCATCTGTATACCCACGTATTACCATATCTCCTTCTCCATATATTGGAACACATCCTTAGTTCTTCTTAAGTACTTAAGGATTGTCTTAACAGCCGCCCAATGATCCATTCCTGGATCCGACTGGTATCTGCTTGTGACGCTCAAAGCATACGATACATCGGGCCTTGTACATAACATAGCATACATGATAGATCCTATTGCGGATGCATAGGGAATCTTGTTCATGCAAATCTTCTCGTCTTCTGTGCGCGGACACATAGACTTTGAAAGGTTGATCCCATGCCTGATGGGAAGGTAACCTTTCTTGGATTCCGACATGCTAAACCTTTTTAGCACTCGGTCTATATATGTAGACTGCGAAAGACCAAGCAACCGTTTTGATCTATCTCTATAGATTCTAATCCCAAGGATATAGGTTGCTTCTCCCAGGTCTTTCATGGAGAAAGTTTTGGACAACCAAATTTTAACTGTTTGTAAAATTGATATATCGTTTCCTATAAGTAAGATGTCATCGACCTATAATACTAGGAATATGACTGCACTCCCACTAACCTTTTTGTACACACAAGGTTCGTCTGGATTTTGTGAGAAATCAAACTTTTTGATTGTCTCATCAAAACGGATGTTCCAGCTCCTAGATGCTTGCTTCAGTCCATATATGGATCGTCGAAGCTTGCATACTTTGGTTTTATCAACCGATGTGAAACCTTCAGGTTGTATCATATATACATCCTCAAGTAGGTTTCCGTTAAGGAAAGCTGTTTTCACATCCATTTGCCATATCTCATAATCATAATGAGCTGCTATGGCTAGGAGCATCCGAATGGATTTAAGCATAGCTACTGGCGAATAGGTTTCGTCATAATCAATTCCTTGCTTCTGACGATATCCTTTTGCCACTAATCTAGCCTTAAAGGTAACAACATTACCTTCCATGTCGGTTTTCTTCTTGAAACCCACTTGCACCCTATGGACTTAATCCTTCAGGTGGTTAACCAAGTCCATACTTGGTTTTCGTACATGGAATCCATTTCGACTTCATGGCCTCAAGCCATTTGTCCCTTCTGAACTTTTCAGAACATCTTCATAACTGATAGGTTCGTCATCGCTTATGAGTAACACGTCGTTCGATTCACTTACGAGAAATCCGTATCTCTCTGGAAAGATGTTTTCACATCCATTTGCCATATCTCATAATCATAATGAGCTGCTATGGCTAGGAGCATCCGAATGGATTTAAGCATAGCTACTGGCGAATAGGTTTCGTCATAATCAATTCCTTGCTTCTGACGATATCCTTTTGCCACTAATCTAGCCTTAAAGGTAACAACATTACCTTCCATGTCGGTTTTCTTCTTGAAAACCCACTTGCACCCTATGGACTTAATCCCTTCAGGTGGGTTAACCAAGTCCCATACTTGGTTTTCGTACATGGAATCCATTTCCGACTTCATGGCCTCAAGCCATTTGTCCCTTTCTGAACTTTTCAGAACATCTTCATAACTGATAGGTTCGTCATCGCTTATGAGTAACACGTCGTTCGATTCACTTACGAGAAATCCGTATCTCTCTGGAATATTGCGTGTCCTATCAGATCTACGAAGAGGTGGTGTAGTTTTAGGTTCAACTGATAGCTCATCATTATGAGGTATTGGTTGTGGGTCTAGACTAGGTGTCTCTGTAATGTCTATTGGAGTTTCTTGAACTTCATCAAGTTCAATGCCACTCCCACTGTTTTCTTGTAAAAGAAATTCTTTTTCTAGAAATACAGCATGCCTTGAAACAAACACCTTTTGTTCCAAGGGATGATAGAATTGGTAACCCTTCGTTTCCTTAGGGTATCCAATAAATAGACATTTATCAGACTTAGCATCCAATTTGTCTGATACAGTCCGCTTCACATAAGCAGGACAACCCCATATCTTAAGGTGAGTTAAGTGAGGTTTCTTACTATTCCACGTCTCATATGGAGTAGTTGAGACTACCTTGGTCGGGACTCTGTTTAGCAAGTAAACAGCTGTCTTAAGTGCATAGCCCCAAAAGGATTTTGGAAGAGTTGCATGATTCATCATCGACCTAACCATGTCCATCAAGGTTCGGTTGCGCCTCTCAGATACACCATTATGCTGTGGTGTATATGGCGGAGTCCATTGGGATAATATCCCATTGTCCCTAAGATAATCTTGAAACTCTTGACTTAAGTATTCACCACCCCGATCGGATCGAAGTATTTTTAATACTTTTGCCAAGCTGTTTCTCTACTTCATTTCTGAACTCTTTGAATTTCTCAAAGGCTTCAGATTTGTGTTTCATCAAGAACACGTACCCGAATCGTGAGTGATCATCGATAAAGGTGATGAAGTAGCTATAGCCTCCTTGTGCAAGAGTTGACATTGGTCCACATACATCAGTATGTATTAGACCAAGCAATTCTCCATCTTGATTACCTTTTCCGAAAAGGGTAATTTGGTCATCTTGCCTTTTAAGCATGATTCGCATGTATCAAATGAACCGGGTTCAAATGATTCCAAAATTCCACATCGGTGTAATTCGGTCATGCGTTTCTTACTTACATGGCCAAGACGACAATGCCAAGTGTAGGAGTCTATTCGATTATCTATTCGAGCACGTTTGTTGCTAACTTCGATATTGAAAACGTCACTGGATAAATCTAACGTGTAGATACCATTGCACAAAGTTCCATTCCCATAAAGAACGCCATTTAAAGTTATGTAACAACAATTGTTACTAAAAGTTAAATGATAACCCTTTTCATTCAAACATGAAATAGATACAATGTTCTTTATTAAGAAGGAACAAAATAACAATTATCCAATTCTAAGACACGTCCTGTAGGGAGCTTTAGCAAATATGTTCCGATGGCAACAGCAGCAATCTTTGCTCCATTTCCAACTCGCAAATTCGCTTCTCCCTTGACGAGTCTTCTTCTATTCCTTAGCCCTTGTATGTCATTACATATATGTGAGCTACACCCAGTATCAAGTACCCATGTGTTTGAGGAAATAGAGTGACATTCAATAACGAAGATACTTGAAGAGGATGGGACATCGGATGCCTTCTCTTTCAAGGACTCAAGATAAACCTTGCAGTTTCTTCGCCAGTGACCCTCCTTGCCACAGTGATGGCAAGTGTCTTTTAGGGTATTTTCAGTCTTTTTGGCCTTTTTCTTCTTTCCCTTATTCTGTTCTTTGGCCTTCCTCTTAGAACATTTCTTCAAGGAACCAACTAACAGTACCGTCTTTTGATCCTGCTTCACAGAAGGCTCTACAGTCTTCAGCAGGTTGAGCAACTCAGGAAACTGGTCCAGAGTTGCATTTTCAGGAGGATGGTTGGGAAGTTAATCTTCAAGGACATAAGCAAGCTTCTCTGCCTTGAGGACTATCCTCAGGTTTCGAAGCCAGTCCATGAAGTTTGGCCCAGTCAGTTTATTGGTGTCCAAAATGGAACGCAAATTCAGAGAAGACATGATCGAGTGATTATCCTAGAAATACAAATTGAGCTTATGTGAGAAGAATGATTAAAGAATGTATCAATATACATTAATTAAAATCCTATTTATTTATCAAATTGAATAACCCTTTTTATCAATTCGGGAGATTGTAGGAGCATCTCCAAATAGGTTGATATCCAACCATAGATAAGAACAACCATGGCTGTGGCCATCATGTTTTTCTTAGCTATGAAGGTAGGTAATTATACCGATTACACATCACATATATGTAACTATCACTTTATGCTATCAACTAANTTTCACATCCATTTGCCATATCTCATAATCATAATGAGCTGCTATGGCTAGGAGCATCCGAATGGATTTAAGCATAGCTACTGGCGAATAGTTTCGTCATAATCAATTCCTTGCTTCTGACGATATCCTTTTGCCACTAATCTAGCCTTAAAGTAACAACATTACCTTCCATGTCGGTTTTCTTCTTGAAAACCCACTTGCACCCTATGGACTTAATCCCTTCAGGTGGGTTAACCAAGTCCCATACTTGGTTTTCGTACATGGAATCCATTTTCGACTTCATGGCCTCAAGCCATTTGTCCCTTTCTGAACTTTTCAGAACATCTTCATAACTGATAGGTTCGTCATCGCTTATGAGTAACACGTCGTTCGATTCACTTACGAGAAATCCGTATCTCTCTGGAATATTGCGTGTCCTATCAGATCTACGAAGAGGTGGTGTAGTTTTAGGTTCAACTGATATTGGTTGTGGGTCTAGACTAGGTGTCTTTGTAATGTCTATTGGAGTTTCTTGAACTTCATCAAGTTCAATGCCACTCCCACTGTTTTCTTGTAAAAGAAATTCTTTTTCTAGAAATACAGCATGCCTTGAAACAAACACCTTTTGTTCCAAGGGATGATAGAATTGGTAACCCTTCGTTTCCTTAGGGTATCCAATAAATAGACATTTATCAGACTTAGCATCCAATTTGTCTGATACAGTCCGCTTCACATAAGCAGGACAACCCCATATCTTAAGGTGAGTTAAGTGAGGTTTCTTACTATTCCACGTCTCATATGGAGTAGTTGAGACTACCTTGGTCGGGACTCTGTTTAGTAAGTAAACAGCTGTCTTAAGTGCATAGCCCCAAAAGGATTTTGGAAAAGTTGCATGATTCATCATCGACCTAACCATGTCCATCAAGGTTCGGTTGCGCCTCTCAGATACACCATTATGCTGTGGTGTATATGGCGGAGTCCATTGGGATAATATCCCATTGTCCCTAAGATAATCTTGAAACTCTTGACTTAAGTATTCACCACCCCGATCGGATCGAAGTATTTTAATACTTTTGCCAAGCTGTTTCTCTACTTCATTTCTGAACTCTTTGAATTTCTCAAAGGCTTCAGATTTGTGTTTCATCAAGAACACGTACCCGAATCGTGAGTGATCATCGATAAAGGTGATGAAGTAGCTATAGCCTCCTTGTGCAAGAGTTGACATTGGTCCACATACATCAGTATGTATTAGACCAAGCAATTCTCCCACTGGATTACCTTTTCCGAAAAGGGTAATTTGGTCATCTTGCCTTTTAAGCATGATTCGCATGTATCAAATGAACCGGGTTCAAATGATTCCAAAATTTCACATCGGTGTAATTCGGTCATGCGTTTCTTACTTACATGGCCAAGACGACAATGCCAAGTGTAGGAGTCTATTCGATTATCTATTCGAGCACGTTTGTTGCTAACTTCGATATTGAAAACGTCACTGGATAAATCTAACGTGTAGATACCATTGCACAAAGTTCCATTCCCATAAAGAACGCCATTTAAAGTTATGTAACAACAATTGTTACTAAAAGTTAAATGATAACCCTTTTCATTCAAACATGAAATAGATACAATGTTCTTTATTAACGAAGGAACAAAATAACAATTATCCAATTCTAAGACACGTCCTGTAGGGAGCTTTAGCAAATATGTTCCGATGGCAACAGCAGCAATCTTTGCTCCATTTCCAACTCGCAAATTCGCTTCTCCCTTGACGAGTCTTCTTCTATTCCTTAGCCCTTGTATGTCATTACATATATGTGAGCTACACCCAGTATCAAGTACCCATGTGTTTGAGGAAATAGAGTGACATTCAATAACGAAGATACTTGAAGAGGATGGGGCATCGGATGCCTTCTCTTTCAAGGACTCAAGATAAACCTTGCAGTTTCTTCGCCAGTGACCCTCCTTGCCACAGTGATGGCAAGTGTCTTTTAGGGTATTTTCAGTCTTTTTGGCCTTTTTCTTCTTTCCCTTATTCTGTTCTTTGGCCTTCCTCTTAGAACATTTCTTCAAGGAACCAACTAACAGTACCGTCTTTTGATCCTGCTTCACAGAAGGCTCTACAGTCTTCAGCAGGTTGAGCAACTCAGGAAACTGGTCCAGAGTTGCATTTTCAGGAGGACGGTTGGGAAGTTGATCTTCAAGGACATAAGCAAGCTTCTCTGCCTTGAGGACTATCCTCAGGTTTCGAAGCCAGTCCATGAAGTTTGGCCCAGTCAGTTTATTGGTGTCCAAAATGGAACGCAAATTCAGAGAAGACATGATCGAGTGATTATCCTAGAAATACAAATTGAGCTTATGTGAGAAGAATGATTAAAGAATGTATCAATATACATTAATTAAAATCCTATTTATTTATCAAATTGAATAACCCTTTTTATCAATTCGGGAGATTGTAGGAGCATCTCCAAATAGGTTGATATCCAACCATAGATAAGAACAACCATGGCTGTGGCCATCATGTTTTTCTTAGCTATGAAGGTAGGTAATTATACCGATTACACATCACATATATGTAACTATCACTTTATGCTATCAACTGATTGAATGTTTGCATAAATCATTGGGTTGTTAACTCATTAACAAGTATGCAACTTTATACATAGCACCCAACTGCACCTCTCTTTGCATCGACCTTGGCTGTGGCACAACAAATCGATGCTCCAAGCTTAAGGCTGACCCATTAATCAAGAAATAGTTTTAATATGGTTGGAGCTCATTCAATCGTTTAGTCAGGCTTGGATGTGTCCAACAACCAAAACTAAGGATTGACCTCTGACTCCAACTATATTATTCATAAACTAATTCTATGGTTTGAACATGTTGAGGTTCAAGTCGGGCATGGATGTGTCCATCAACCCAAACGAGAAACAAAACTCCGATTCTAACCATATTAATGGAAGGTGTTGGCCTTAATATTTTGTAAGGGATTTTGGGTCTCATCCTTTCTTTCTAAGCACATTCATGACATAGAATTATGTCATGACTAACAATTTCCTTAATAAAGTATGTATGTGACTTAATTTATCAAGTCTCATTATTTGAATTAGGAACCGGATTTCCTAATTCTAATTTCATACTTTATTTAAGGAATTGTTTTGGGAAACAATTTCCTAAATTGTCATAATCAATTTCGGAAATAATATGTTTTAAGACTTTGATTTCTCTAAATCAAATCTTATTAAATTAAGAGACAAATCTCTTAATTCAACCACATATTATTTTCATGAAAATCTCATTTAAGAAACTCTATAGGAAACCATTTTCCTAATTAATTTTGGAGACAACAATATGTAAGAGCATCACCTCTTAAACATATTTTATTCATGGATTTAATTAATTACAACAAATCGTTTTCTAAGGGTGGCTCCCCGAGGCTCAGATACCCAAAGAAAAGTAATTTGTTGTAAATCCAATTGGACGGCTCCCCGAGGCTCAATCCAAATCAAACATGACAATTTCAATTAAAATTGGGAAATTAAATTACAACAACTAACTTTAAATTGGACGGCTCCCCGAGGCTCAATCCAAAATAAAGAATTTTGTTGTCAATTTAAAAACCAATTCAAATTTAATTGTCAATTAACTGTCCAAGAATTTGTCAAGACTTTCTTAAAAGCAAGTGCCCAAAATTGCGAGATTTCATAAATAGGTTTTCAGAATAATTGTAAGTTTCTGGTACAAAGAAAACTTACATATTTCCAAAATTGGAAAATTTCTAAAATAGAAAAATTTCCAAAATTGGAAAGTTTCCAAAGATGGGAAGTTTTCACAATTATTATAAAATTTCAGAAACTAGAAAATTTCAAAAGTTTGAGAAATTTCATGAGGATTTCCAAACTTAGAAATTCCTAAATCTAAAATTTATTATAATTTGAAAGTTTCCATAATTGAAAATTTTTTCCAAAATTGAGATCATGACAAAGTTTTCCGCAAAACAATTATATGATTATGTCGAACACTAACCGGCTCTGATACCACTGTTGGGACCGGGTGCATGTCGACGAGGATACGGGTTCGTAAAATTTTAAATTTTTACGTGCAGCGGAAGAATTAGCATAAAATAATTTCCAAAATTATTTTAACCACGTATCTAGCATGCAACCTTATGATGTGTTGACGTAATCATAAATTAAAACTTTGCGGAAAAGTATCCTAATTTACCAAGTACCTCGCGTAACTCGAAGTAAGGGACGAGATCCAACCGTAGCGTCCCTTGGAAGCTTCGCCTCTACTCGCGTCCACGCCGAGTTCTCTTCGGGATGACTTCGCAAAGTCACGAGTTTTGTGCCGACGAGAACTACTAGATTCTCCAAAGGCACAACTTGAAGAACAAGAGAAAAGATAGGAAACTAACCACCAAAGTAACGGAATCAATATTCCGAGAAGGAAGGAGATGAGATCCGCTTCTTCTTCTTCTTGGTTGGCTTCTCCTTCTTCTTGAAAGCTCACGGCAACCAACCCTAGGGAAGGAGATGCGCCGGCCCTAGGTGGATGAAGGTGCGCCGGCCCTAATCCTCAAGGAGGGCGCCGACCCTAAGGGGAAGAAAGGGAGAATAGAGAGTAAGAGAGAGAGAGGGAGAGGAAGCTACTTCTTTTGATTGCTTGATTAGAATTAAGGGCTTGCCTTTGGTTCCTTTATATAGTAGCATCTCCCTTGCCAAGTCTCCCTCTTAACGGAATTAACGGAATTAGTTATCATAAGAAATTTATCCTATAAATTCTCTTATGAATTATTCCGTTTAAACCAAGTTTTATTATAACTAACTTTATAATAAAACTAATTAATGAATAAGTTATCATAAGAAATTTATCCTATAAATTCTCTTATGAATTATTCCGTTTAAACCAAGTTTTATTATAACTAACATTATAATAAAACTAATTAGTTATCATAAGAAATTTATCCTATAAATTCTCTTATGAATTACCAAGTTTTATTATAACTAACTTTATAATAAAACTAATTAATCTCCACTTTTATTATGAAATAAATTTTATAAGAAATTTATAAACTTTCTTATTATGGAAAAATCAATTCATAATTAATTTTATAAAATTAAAATAAACCATTTCATAGATTATTTTACTTTCCATAAAAAGAATAAATTTCTATAAATTTATTTATATAAATTTCTTTACACAAATTTATTTATCCATAATTTATAAAATAAATCGCACTAGATTTATTTTATTAATTAAACCAATTAAATTGGTTTCTTCCCTTTAATGTGGCCGGCCAACCCAAGGGGTTTGGCACCCTCTTTGGCCGGCCAAACCAAGCCGAACCGATCGCGAATTAAACTCATTTAATTCGCCCAATAAGCCTTCAAAAGACTTAGCCATTTTAGCTTCCATTGCGCCTCTGATAAATTCAGATTCGACTTATTTCTCTTGATCGGAAAATCCAATTTTTCAACTCGTTTTAAATCCCTCGGATTACTCGTAGTGCGTGTGACTAAATAGGCTTTCGATTTATGTTGGCTGCCTATAATCAACAAATCATAGAACGATCATGAGTGGCACCTAGTAGTACATCATGACCCCCAATTAATCGAAAGATCAACGGTTGACCTCAGAAGTAATTCTGACACCCTTCAGCAGCTCTAATGAATCGTGCCCCATTCCCTTCACCATCTTATACCCACTTGGTTCAGGACACGGTCTATTTGTGTCAGTCCCCACTAGGCTGACTACGTCACACCTAGCCCAAGTAATGTCTTTCTCATCCTTTGGATTTCTAATTACTCTCATGTATTTTAGAGACTCACACTCCAAACATGATATACTCTGGCCAGAGGTTTTGAGTAACAATCCGACGATAGGCCTGGGTATACATCTCCTCGCAAGGAGTGGTGAATCCTTTGTAGGCTGTTCAAACATCTTCGGGCACTTCGGCTTATACCTAATCATCCTGGGTCCACACCTCCTTGGAGATGCTTGCTTAAGATGTTAAAGTATAAGTCTCCATGACCAAGATGACTTGAACACCGCAAGTCAAAGGAACATCGCACTTAAGCCGCAGTAAGAACTTCATTGACATATCTATATAGATAACCATATGAAGTCTTACAGCTAGTCACTCCAATGAACTAGTTCCCTTAACTAGCATCCATGTTTATCTCCGGACATCCCAATGTCACCAGACAGTGAGAATCAGCTGATTAGAGAATAACACATGCTAGTCTCAATAGAATTGATAGTGTCCGTATTTATCAATTCATCGACTAGGGATATTTTCAATACTTCACATTTGCACATTTAGAGATAATCACTAGTTATGATCCCACCATAAATTCTCTTATGCTGTGAGTTGTATTGCGGACATTCAGTAAATGAGTTTAAGATCCCAATCAAATACAAACATGTATACTCAAATAGTGAATTATCATTTAATAAAATAAATGTTTACAATCATAAGGCGATTGCCTTAGGACACTTCTCTCATATCACTAACAACGGTTCCCCCGCCCGACCTTCCTGCTGCTCCCCGCGGCAAGGAGGAGCCCAAGGACCTGCCCAGCTCCCGCTGGAAGGTCCCAGCGGCGAAAAAGGCGACGATAGATAGTTCCCAATCCATCCGGATAAAGGGGGTCACCTCTGAGGGTTCACCAGTGGCTTCTAGTTCAGAGGAGGATGTCCCCAACCCGAGAGACATTCCTAGCCAGTCAGGGCCCCCCGCTGAGGAAATTCTTTCTCCTCCCGTTCGACCGGGGCGGGTAGCTGGATCAGCTCACTATCTGGGTATGCTACATTAGTCTCTACTGACGGTGATTATACTTGAGTTCTTCCTCTTTATTTCGTTGCCTTGCCCTGACTGTCTTTGTCCTGCACCGCAGATTGCCTCTAATTGTGCTGCCACGAGCCGCCTGTTCTGCTCTAGGGGAGTCATCGAAGATCTTCTCCAGCAAGTGGCGACCGCTGAGGTGGAGGTTGAAGGATCATTTGTCCGTACGCTAGAGGGGGGTGAATAGCGTTCGCCGAATCTTGTTCCTACACGGTTAGTTTGCACAGTGGAAATAATAGTAAAACAATAATAAAATCACTAACCAATGCTAACACGACGATTTTAGTTGGTATCCACCCCGGTCGGGTGACTAATCCAATAATCCGTCGGTGGATCAAACCCCGGATAACCTTCGGCTAGAACTCGTCGCTCCTTGTGAGTGGAGAAACCTCGCCACAACACCAAGGACACTTCCTGAGTATACAAGACTACTAACTTGCCCTATCCAAGCAAGTTTCGTCAAGAAACTCAGCCACCATGAAGTCCTCTTTAAATAGGACTCGGGACTGATTTCTTGCTACCAGTCGACTGCCCCAGGGCAGTGACTGGTGCCAGCCAAATTCGACCGTTGACACCCCCAACATTCGAATTTGCCAGCTCACCAGCCACCTACCAGTCGACTGCCATCCCCCAACGTTCGAATTTGCCAGCTCACCAGCCACCTACCAGTCGACTGCCAAAATGGCAGTCGACTGGTCTAGGGTCTAGAACCTACTGTGAGTTTCTGTTTACGCTGGCAGTCGACTGTTATAACACCAGTCGACTGCCCAGCCTCTACGAACACTCTTCCTCACTCTCTTGACCCTTGTCGACATGTGCCTTCAAGCATTCTCCCTTGGCTTGCTACTTGAAGTCCTCTTCCACCGGCTATCGTCCCTCGGATGCGCACACATGTCCTTGACTTGCCTCCATGCCACCCTTCACGTGTGCCCTTTGAAGTCCACTTCTTAGCTTGCCCTTGGAGTCATCTTCCCTCGACTCTTGTCCCTTGCCTTAGCTGACTCTTCACCAGCAGCCTTGACTATTGCCTTCGCGCCCTCTTCATCTTCGGCCCTCGTCCCTTGGATGCACATAAGCCTCTAGCTTGTCTCCATGCCATCCTTCACGTACGCCTCAAAGTCCATGCCCCTCGGCTCATCATCCCTGCTATATCAGGTCCCTCGGGTGCACACAAGCCTCCATCTTGTCTCCATGCAACCCTTCACCATACCGAAGCCGTCCAGCCAAGTCAATATGTGTAAACCTGTACAACCTGTACACTCACATACCCACATTAGTACACAAGGGAAAACCTAACTTAAACCCTTTGCCCAAACATCAAAACACAAGGTCACTCCGGACCTTAGATTGCCTCAATAATCTCCCCCTTTTTGATGTTTGGCAATACGTTTAAGTTAAGGAAACAAATAGTAATAAAGAATAGCAAAAACAATGCTAAATAAATGCATACGCAATGCATACATGAATCCTATCCTAAGGCATCCCACACCTAACCCTCCAAGTTAGGAATTTTCACCAAATCGGGATTTTTTTAAAGCTTCTCCCAAGCTCCCCCTGCATTGGACTTACAAAGGCTTTTTAAGAACCTCTCCAAGGTTCCCCTTACGCCAAAAATGGAGCAACCATGCTCCCCCTTAATCTCAACTCCCCCTAAACCTAGGGTTTCTTGCAAAGATAAGTTTGGTTTCCTAACTTAAACCAACACTTCTCTCCCTTTGCCTAACATCAAAAGGACCCCAATAATATCCCAATTATTGGTTCTTTTAATCCCTAGATATCCTAAACATAGTGTACTAGCCCCCCATACACTTGTTTTACATCATTTGGACACCAAACCAGCTGTTGATACGAAACTCAGCATTGACCAGTCGACTGCCCCCTTGGCAGTCGACTGATACTCTGAAAGTCTGAAATTTCAACATTTCTGACGAAATTCAGAAATGCGCCAAAAATTCCACAAAGCTCCAAAAATTCTCAAATTTTGTGGAGATGTTTTTGGTACCCATACCTACTTGATAAAAATACATTCCAAAATGTATCTATCACCGTTCTCATGTTTGACACAAAACCCAAAACTAGCTAAAAACTTCAATCAAACCTTGACCTAAAGTCCTAGTTTTGGTCTCTACTTGATGTCTCTGCCCATGCCATCCCACAATGCATCCCTAGCATTGATTTACATGGCAATTACACATCAAAAACTAATTTTCATGCAATATGACCCGAATGTCATATTTCCATGCATGAAACTCAAAAACACCGTGTCAAAACCCATGAATTGAGACTCAAGTCCGTCTCCAATTCTTTTGGCACACTCCATGGTCCATCTAGACCTTTGGGAGCAACCCTCCCAAGGTCCATTCATCATATATCTCAAAGGCTCCTAGAGCTCCCCCTTGAGCTCTTAGCCCTAGCCACCTCCCTAGATGACTCAACCATCACTAGGCCACATCGGTGTTCCACCGGTGACTCTTGGCCTACAAACTTGACACTCTTAACCTTAGACACCTCGTCTTTGGTTAATTCCTTCTTTTTTCCCTTTAAATGACATCCCCTTACCATTTTTGGACTCCCCCTTCTTGCCATGATCACATGCTACCCTAGCATATTTCTTTCCATTGGCATGGGTATTCTTAGATCGGTATCCCAACCTCGATCTATCATTGATGCGGTTTAAACCACCCAACACCATATCTAGACCTTTAGATCCAACCTTGAATCTTTCTAAGGTCTTTTCCAATTTATCAAGCCTTGCCCTCAAGGCTTAATTTTCCCATTCTAGACCTTTAACCTTAGAGTCCATAGGTCCACTTTGAACATCCCTAGACCTACCCTCCTTTCTAGGCACATTCCTTCCCTTCTTGGGATTAGTGCCTTGATCCTTAGGTACAAAGGTCCTATATTTACCATAATGCATGCTTTTCCTAGGGTTTTGATTTACCTTGTTATCCCTAGTCTTATCATTATATATAAATCCAAAATTGTGCACCAGTAGATAATTTTCATTAATCCTAGCATGCATGGAAGAATGATTAACATAATTTTTAAAATGCAAGGAAGAACTTGAAATTGAATTACTTTTTAACCTAGGGTTAGGAATTACCTCCTTTACCCTTATAGTCCCTCCTTGTTGTGTTCCTAGCTTCCTCCTTTCTCCCATCTCCTCAAGTGTCCCATTTTCTTGAGCCCTTTCTTCCTTAGACACTTGGTGTGGTAGTGCCCCAGCTCTCCACATGTGAAGCATCAGATTTTCTTCCTTTTCTCTTGGGCTTCTCCAATCCTACACTTCATGTTAGATTTAAACGGAATTGAAATAGGTGTGGAGTGTACCTCCTTTTTACCTTTCGAGCACTTGTCCTTGTAGTGCCCCTTTTCATTGCAACCAAAGCATATAATATGCTCCTTTCTCTTGGCTTTGGTGGAGGTAGAGGCCTCTTCTTGTTCTTGTATGATTGTGGGTCTCTCCTCCCCCTCAATACTTGACGTTGATACTTCTTCTTTTTCTTCTCTGGATGAGGTGGAGGACCTCTCACTCTCTTCTTCCATTTCACTTGAGGAGGTAGATGATTCTTCTTCCTTTTTCTCCTCTTCTTGGGTTATTGAGTTTACTTCCTCGGTCTCTTCCACTAATTGATCTCATGTAGGGTTCTTATGAATTTCTTGCAATTTGCTCCACAATTCACATGCATTTGAATATTTCCCTACATCACTCAAAACATGGTTAGGCAGCATATTAATCAAAATATTTATTACCTTCTCATTGGCCCTAGCTTGTTCTTGTTGTTCACTTGTCCAATATCTAGGGCGAAGCTTTTTGCCGTGCTTGTCCTTGGGGATTTCGAATGGGTCTTCAATAGTCATTCTACACTCCCAATCCATCCCGAGCCACATCTTCATTCTATCTCTCCAATAATCAAAATTTCCATGCTCGTATGATGGTGGTGAGTTGATATCGTCACCCAATTTCTCTTCCATGATCCCTTTTCCTCTAGCGAGTGCTCCCTCGGCGGTTAGTCCGATCAAGAGCGGTCCTTCGCTCTGATACCAACTGAAGGATCGTTTGTCCGTACGCTAGAGGGGGGTGAATAGCGTTTCGTCGAATTCTTGTTCCTACACGGTTAGTTTGCACAGTGGAAATAATAGTAAAATAATAATAAAATCACTAACCAATGCTAACACGGCGATTTTAGTTGGTATCCACCCCGGTCGGGTGACTAATCCAACAATCCGTCGGTGGATCAAACCCCGGATAACCTTCGGCTAGAACTCGTCGCTCCTTGTGGGTGGAGAAACCTCGCCACAACACCATGGACACTTCCTGAGTATACAAGACTACTAACTTGCCCTATCCAAGCAAGTTTCGTCAAGAAACTCAGCCACCATGAAGTCCTCTTTAAATAGGACTCGGGACTGATTTCTCGCTACCAGTCGACTGCCCCCAGGGCAGTCGACTGGTGCCAGCCAAATTCGACTGTTGACACCCCCAACGTTCGAATTTGCCAGCTCACTAGCCACCTACCAGTCGACTGCCAAAATGGCAGTCGACTGGCCCAGGGTCCAGAACCTACTGTGAGTTTCTGTTTACGCTGGCAGTCGACTGTTATAACACCAGTCGACTGCCCAGCCTCTACGAACACTCTTCCTCACTCTCTTGACCCTTGTCGACATGTGCCTTCAAGCATTCTCCCTTGGCTTGCTACTTGAAGTCCTCTTCCACCGGCTATCGTCCCTCGGATGCGCACACATGTCCTTGACTTGCCTCCATGCCACCCTTCACGTGTGCCCTTTGAAGTCCGCTTCTTAGCTTGCCCTTGGAGTCGTCTTCCCTCGACTCTTGTCCCTTGCCTTAGCTGACTCTTCACCAGCAGCCTTGACTATTGCCTTCGCGCCCTCTTCATCTTCGGCCCTCGTCCCTCGGATGCACATAAGCCTCCAGCTTGTCTCCATGCCATTCTTCACGTACGCCTCAAAGTTCGCGCCCCTCGGCTCATCATCCCTGCTATATCAGGTCCCTCGGGTGCACACAAGCCTCCAGCTTGTCTCCATGCAACCCTTCACCATACCGAAGCCGTCCAGCCAAGTCAATATGTGTAAACCTGTACAACCTGTACACTCACATACCCATATTAGTACACAAGGGAAAATCTAACTTAAACCCTTTGCCCAAACATCAAAACACAAGGTCACTCCGGACCTTAGATTGCCTCAACAGAGGTTGGTCGTGCCCACAAAGCCGACCTCATACAATTGGAGGTCAGCCGAGGCCTCCGCGTGAAGATAGAGTATTATCTCAGTACCCTAATAGCTTTTGAGGACACTTTGCACGGTTATAGGGTCCAGGAACGCCTCGGGTCCGAGAAGAACCAGGCCCTTACTGAAGACTCGAAGAAACTGTCCCAACAGCGGGGTCAACTTCAAACTCAGACGAGGGAGCTGTCGGATCAGGTTAGGCTCCTGGAATCCTCAAAGAAGACCTTGGAGGATCGGCATGAGGCACGAGAGCGCCTACTGACCCTGAAAGAATACAATGTAGAGCTCTCAACCTCTTATGTTGCCGACCTCCAGGAGAAGGTTACCCAGGCCCAGGCCTAAGCTTCCGCCGCTACTCAAAAGCTCCAAGAAGTGCTGGGGGCCCAGGATTGCATACTACGGGAGGTGGCAACACTGATGACCACCAAGGAGGAAGTTGAGGCCAAGCTTCAGCAGCAGAAGATTGATCATGCAACCCAACTATCCAAGGTTGAAGAGGAGTCCAAGGCTAAGTTCCTGCAATCAGAGAAGTACGCTGAGATTTTAGCCGGGCAGGTATTGAAGCGCCTCAAACAAGACTTCCATGGCGCTATCAGCCAGTTGGAGAAGGATCAACTGCTGAAACCAAGCACAGACTTGAGCGCTATAACTGTCCAGCAAGTCTGGGACGAACTTACTCCTGAAGAGAAAGACCTATAGAATCCTTCCTGACCTGGGCTCGGGCTCCCTGGCTAATCCTCACCCGCTGCATTCTCTTCTTCCTTTTAAGCTTCCTCTTGTAGGATAAGTATGTAGTCGTTTCAGCTTTGAATGCAAACATTCCTGGACTTCTTATATTTTGAGCTATTTCCTGACCCCCTAAAAATGTTTTGTCTCCGGCTCGTGCCCCACCTTCAAGTGAGAGCCGAGGTTTCCCTCTGCCTTAAACATTTAGGGGAAAACACCCACGTCTTAAGAGACAAGGGTCCCACAGGGACTTCAGGGTTTTGTGGCTCTTGGCCGGGCATGTGCAGCACCGGGGCCAAGCCTACTCACCGAGAGGCAGTAGGGTTTTTCAGCTCCTTGCCAGGCTTGTGCAGCACCGAGGCCAAGCCTACTCATCGAGAGGCAGTAGGGGTTTTCATCTCCTGGTCGAGCATGTGCAGCACTGAGGCCAAGCCTACTCACCAAGAGGCAATAGGATTTTACAGCTCTTGCCCGGGCATGTGCAGCACCGAGGTCAAGCCTACTCACCGAGAGGCAGTAGGGTTTTGAACAGGTAAAGATTCAGCGCTTCCCGCATAATACTTCGTTTATGCTTTTTATTTAATGAACTACAAGGAAGTGATAGTAAAGAATACAGCGGGCAAATAAACAACGCAATACCTCACCGAGTACGATAAGGGTGGAGATGGTTGGCGTGTCATGGCCTCTCCAGCCTCTTGCCTTTATTGTCTTCTAGATAATAGCTACCTCTGGTGAGCTTTTTGACGATAACATATGGTCCATCCCACTGCGGCTCCAGTTTCCCAGGGTCATAGACCGGCTTGATCCTTTTCCAGACCTTGTCACCAACCTCAAAGCTGCAGGCAATCACCCGACGATTATAGGCTTGCTGCATCCTTCGTCGATAGGCTTCCAGCCAGGCTGCTGCTTTATCCCACACCTCAGAGATGAGGTCAAGGTCAATCAGACGCTCTTGGTCGTTGTCCTCCTTGCAATAGTGTTGTCGTCGGGCAGACTCCTCCCCCACCTTCACCGAGATGACGACCTTAGCCCCGTACACCAATTGAAAAGGGCTCTCTCCTGTCCCTTCCGAGGGGGGGGGGGTGGTACGATAGGACCACAGGACACTAGGGAGTTCATCAACCCAGCTGCCCCGACGTGATCTAGCTTGATCTTGAGTCTCCGCAGGATTTCTCGATTGACAACCTCTACTGAGGTGAAGGACTACTGAATGTCCAACCCCTCACACCATTCTTTCAGCTTATGTCCAAGAATTGTCTTCCATTGTCTGACACCAGCCTGTGAGGGATGTCGTATCTGCAGACGATGTCCCTCCATAAGACTTTCATCACCGCCGCCTCCGTGATGTTCGCCAGGGGTTCCGCTTCTACCCATTCGGAGAAAATAATCGACGAGGACTAGCAAGAACTTCTTCTGCTGTGGCCCAATGGGGAAAGGGCCTACAATGTCCATTCCCCACTGATCAAAAGGGCAGGACACTGTAGAGACTCGCAAGGGTTCGGTCGGTCGGTGAGTCACGTGTTGGTGTCTCTAACAGGCTTCACACCCAGCCACGAACTTGAGAGCATCAACCTGTAAGGTAGGCCAAAAGTACCCTGCCAAGATGATCTTCCTAGACAGGGATTTTCCCCCAATGTGACTACCGTAGATGTCTTCATGTACCTCCCTCATCACGTAGTCAGCCTCCTCCGACCCGTCACATTTGAGGAGGGGTCGTGCAAAGGCCCTCCTATATAGTTGATCACCGACCAGCGTGAATCTAGCCACTCGACGACAGAATAGCCGGCTTTCCTGGTCCCTGCTTGGAACGACTCCACTACGCAGGAATGCGATATATGGATCCCTCCAATCAGTCTGAGGGTCGCCCCCTGCTTCCTCTCCAATTTGCACTACCGTCGGCTCCGCAACACTAGGTTCTATTGGATCGAGAGAATACGATAGAGGGGGGGGGTGAATATCGTAAAACCGTTTCGGATTAGAGAGAGAATGCGCAGCGGAAAATTAACACAAAAACAAACACGAACACAAGGATTTACTTGGTTCGGAGTCGCGGTCAGCTCCTACTCCAAGGCCCACGGTCGTTGACCGTTTACTGCGGGCAATTCTATATGTACGCAAATGTTTATAGAGAAAATGTTACAGTTGTAGTGTAGTAAATAAGAATAGACTCTTCGTTACCGACGCCCGTTGTGGATCGTACTTCGGAGCAAAGGGTCGTCGTCGGCGCTTGAATCTCGAGATGGAAGGTTTTCGGAGCAGAGCGCTGGAGTCGAAGAGTGTAGAGGCGTTAGAAGAGTTATTGTCGAAGCCTTAGGGGTCAAGCCCCTTTTATAGTGCATCTGGGGTGCTCTGGACGTTGGGGACACCCTCCACGTGTCTCTGGATCCGCAAACCCCTATCCGGAACTTGGTCAGCCCTTATCCCTCCAGGATCGGGCTCGGAGTTTGACGGGAGCGGCCGGGACACAGGGGGCGCCCCGATTGACTTGGTCTTGCTGGCTTCGCGGATGTCTTTACTTTGATCGCTGGCTGACTTGGACCCAGGGCGGCCGAGGCATCCAGGGTGCTTGGGACCACCGGGGCTCCCGGGAGCTTGAGGGCACCTGGCCCAGTGAGCTTCCGAAGCGTTACTTGCTCAGCTTGTCTTGCCTTCACCTTGGGGGCGTTCTGAGCTATCTGCCCCTCTCCTTTAGGGCATTCTGAGATGCAGAAACACATTCCTTCGGTCCTGTATTCAAGGTTAGGTTAAAAGCAACAAAGCAAGAAATGTTAGGTTTATCCAACCTTAGCTGTCTTGGTTCTGACTTTGGGTCTCCAAAATGGAACCCTAGGTTGAACCGACGCCTACTGTTCCCTCGACGGGGAACGCGTCCTCACCTACTCCTCTCAGGAGAGTTTACCTTTTGCCAACCGGCTCCTCCGGTTGGACTTTTGCCCGATGTACCTGACCAGGTCTTCGTGCCCACCTTCCGAGCAGGTCTTCGGTGCCCATCTCCTTGCCAGGGCTTCGTGCCCAATCCTCGACCAGGGCTTTGTGCCTAGTGTACCTAGGGATTCTTTTCCTGTACACTTAGTAAATATGTTAGACCAACATGACATCTTAACTTTTGAACCCTTTGCCATTATCAAAACCCAGGTTCGACTTAGGTACTGCCTGCACCAATAATCTCCCCCTTTTTAATTTATGGCAACCCGGTTCAAAAGTTAAGTTTTATAAACAGCAGGTAAAATGCCACCTTAGTTTCCTCCCCCTGGAAGGAATCTCCCCCTAGATTTTTCAAAGGTTCGCAGGGTTTGAAAAAGTTCTTAAGTCTAAAAAGGGAATTAATTTTTCAATACTTAGAACATTTTTCAAAGTTAGAGAACATTTTCCAAAAAAAATTTTAAGTTGGACACTTGGAAAAAAAATGTACACTTAGAAAGTCTACACTTAGAAGATTTTCAAGTCAAGACATAGTTTTCGCACTTTAGAAAACTTTTCTAAACTTAGAAAAACTAATCTCTTTAGCACTTTAGAAAGTTTTCAAGAAAATTTTGAAGTGAAACTGAGAAATTTTTCTATTAGTGAAATTTGAGATAAGTACTTAGAGACTTTTAAAACTAGCTTAAGTAATTTTGAAAATTGACTTAAGTCAAGTAATTAGAAATAGTTTTGTTTTGAAAACAATATAGAAACAGTTTTGAAAACAGCTAGGAAAGACTTTACTTTTTGAAGAAAGGATAAACAAAGTTTTGAAAATTTTTGAATTTTGAAATTTTTTTTTAAAAACTTCTCCTTTCCAATCTCTCCCCCTTTGCCATATATCAACAAAAACATTATAGTAAAACAATATAGCAACAGAAGTAAGGTGATGTACTGATCCAATTCAAGGCATAAACTGGACCAAATTTGAATTATCTCTTTCGGGTCTTGTCTAACCCAATTAGCTACTTACTAGCTATTATAAACAGTAGCTTTCGCTAGGGTTAGTCAAGTTAAGTGTTTTGTTCAAGTTAGATTTTCTAAACTTGACACTTAACCTGATTACTGTTTAATTTGTATTTAGTGCCCCAATTACTACAGATGCACTGACTTAAAGCATCTTGAATTAAGGCAAAGACCTAAGCATCTCATCCCATTCTAGCTTATCAATCAACAGTACCCTAAGGTGCTTGTGAGATGTTGGCTTCTAGATTTATAGGTGCATGCAGTTCTAGGGTTAGGGCCTAAGCTAAGTCCATTTTCGAAAAAGCCCTAGTTTTGAAGGGCGTAGTTTTTCAAAAAAAAAACTAAGTCGAAAAAAATTGATTAAAAAAACAAAAAGATTTTTCAAACTAAGTGAAAACTAATTTTAAAATCAAGTAAAACATTTTTTTTAAACAGAAAAGTAGAGTAAACCTATTCTACCAAGCATAACCACTGATAAAGATCAGATAATCAAGAAAAGCAACTAGTTAAGTAGATAAGTCAACTGGTCAAAGCGAGGACCAGTCATAGTCACACCATAGTCGAATACAGGTCAACCCTACTGAGTAGGGACAGTCAAATAGTCAATAGTACAATACCAATCTAAACTAGGAGGAGGGACCGGGACGATCAGATGAGCCTGGCTGCCAGGATCGAAATAATGCCATCATCTCATCGTACCGTGCGTCACTCGTCTCTCGATCGGCTCTGCGGGCATCCATATACTCCGCGTGATTAGCTTCTACTTCTTCCCTCAGACTGTATCTCGGTCTGAAGTAGAGCTAGCGTCTCGGCAGTCGTCGGAGGTGGGGGCTCATCCATCTGCTGTCGAATCTTGGCCGCCAGATCTCCGACATCGACCTCTATCTCCTCATCAGAGTCGATCTGGGGTCCGGCTCGCTGACGTCTCCACGATAAAACCCCGGTACCCGAGACCTCTATACCAGCTAGGGAAAAGTTCCTAAAACCTATCTCATCAAATTCAGTCATCACGGTCATCTCTCCATCGATAATGTTACGACCATGATGATGAAGAATGGAGGTGATGACGTGGCAGTAAGGGGTGCGTACCCGCCCCTGAGTGGTAACACTGGACGCATATAGAATCGTGTGGAACATGTGGAGTCCAATGTCGATATCAAGATGATGAATCAATGCGTACAGAAGGAAGGTATGAAATGGTCGCATGGCCGCGACGTCCCTAGTGGATAAAGGTAGAATACAGCGGACTAGAACTCTATAAAGAGCGTAGTCCTGGACCTGAAGGTCAACAGACTGAAATCGTCTGGTCAAAGGGTTTCTAGCATCCCTATAGAAGTAGGAGTATAGAGTATCTAGGTCAATGTGAGAGTAGGGAGCCTCAAAGGGAGGATCCCTAGGAGGATAACAGCAAAAGGTGGATTGAGAGAGTCGTAGTCCAAGAAATCGGTTGAGCAACGAAGGTGTAATTGTCAAGGGCATCCCTTGAACTGTGGTGACAAACATAAGGTCATTCTGTCTAACTATGTTGTTGTAGAATTCTGCACATAGGGTTGTGTTAATGGGATGAGTGCAGAATACAAGGTTGTTTAGTTGGTAAAAGTTGATGGCATTCATGGCTAATGGACAAGATTGAGTGAAGCATTGCCTATTTAGGTAACTCGTTTTTATAGGTTTATTTGTTGTTCGAGCAAATTTATTGCAAAGTTCCAAGGTTGGGAACCTAGGGTCGGGGCTAGGTTCGGTACCGGGGTTTGATTGGTTTGCTCGACGTTTTCTAAGATAAGAAGCATGCGTTTAAAAGAAAGGAATTAAGAAAAATAATTTTAAATGCGTAAGAAAAAATCATACCTAGTAGCCGTTCGGGGAGGCATGGTCAAGGTTGAGGGAGCAAGAGAGTCACTCGAGGGGTGTTAGGTCGCCTTGGAAGGAGAAGAGAGGTGTTTTGGGTGTGGCAAAATGAGGAGGTTCGGGTGGCTTATATAGGTGTTTTAGCTCGGGCGCCCGGAAGGTCCCGGGCGCCCGGGTCAGATGGTCACTGCTTTTAGCAATGACCTGCTACTGGATGGGGGCGCCCGTGATGGCCCGGGCACCCTGGTCAGAAAGGGAGGGCAGCTTTGCTGCCTTTGACTGGTCCTGGGGGCGCCCTGGTTAGGAAGACTTGGCAGCTTTTCTGCCTTGAACAAATTGAAAGAGGTGGGGGGGACGCCCGATGAGTCACGGGCGCTCGGGCTGTGTAGGATTTGACAATTTAGATGTATTGTTTGATTAGTTTGTCTATCTTGACCATGGTTTGACTACTTTGACCATGGTTTGACTATTTTGACCATGGTTTGACTACTTTGACCATGATTTCACTACTTTGACCATGGTTTGACTATTATTAGGTCAACTCCGTTCTAAACTACAGGATTTAATGTCTGTATTAAACAACAATACAGGTATTAAATGAATTTTAGTTAAGTTAAATTTTACCATCTCACCCATTCTAGAGTTGTTAATCACGTTTGCCTTATGGGTTTTTGTGAGACAGGTTTTGAATAGATAGAATTATTTTGAAAAATCATGATTTATTTTGAAAAAGTTAGATTAATTTTGAAAACAATTGGTTTTGAATTAATTTTGAAAAAGAATGTTTGAATCTATATTTAACTGAACATTTGTGTTAGATTTGAATTTGATAAAGAATAATTTGAATTTGAATTTCAAAAATTGGCTTCCAGGTCTTGGCGAGACGGCCTTCTTTGGCCGTAGCCTTATTGGATTATCAACCTTTCCTTGACAAAGCCTTTTAATAAATTTCATTTTCAAAATTACTTTTTGAAAAATTCTGGTCTAACTAGTTTGGGTTTTGGATCGGTAGCTTCGGCTAGTTCCACCAGTCTAAAGAGACCAAGTAGTGTATACTTGACCTTATTAGAAGAGACTTTCCTAACGTACTATCATCTCACCGTCATCCAATACTAAGTTGTTCAAATTTCAGTTAATTGGTTCAGTCCTTAATCTAACCAGTCCTAAGTCTAAGCATGGTAAATTGCAGAAATTAAATAGACAAGCAATCATGCAATTTAAAACATGAAAGGAAATTCATTTAACTATAAAAATCATTTTCAAATTGGCTCCCCATGGACTAAAGCCACGTTAATGGTTCGGTAAGATGTAAATCTTGTCCTTGGGGATTCAATATTGATTTGACCCAGTTTAGGTGTTCAGGCATAGTTTGGGTACCCATGTCTGAATTTTAGGTCTAGAATGATTCAGTACAGCATAATATGATCTTTGTCTAGACTTGGTTCGATAGCCTAACCCGGATCGATTTAGAACCGACTTCTGTTTTCCAAGGATCATGTCAAGACCCTTGGAACTAGAAGTGAATCGTTCTAGGACTGCTCTAAGGTCCTTGACTTGAGTTTTCAAGGAGGAGTTCTGTTTTTCAACATGAGTAGAGGTTCCTTCTTGAACCTTCTCAGTTAAGGATCTAGAGTCAGCTCCCTTTTCAGAAGTTTTACTTCCTGTCGGAGGGACTCGACTCGGAGTTTGGCTTTCGCCAAGTCTCGAGAAAGATAGGCAATTAATTCAGACAATTGATTTCTAGAAAACCCACTTATAGTAATTTCGCTATCCTCTGAAAACGTGAGCTTTCCGTCGTCCGGCTCCGATTCTGACTTGGTCTCGATTTCGTCTGAGGCAGTCAGGGCGAGCAAGTTCGACTGTGGGGCCTCTTCTTCTCCTTCGGAGGAAGACTCGTCCCACGTTGCTTGAAGAGCCTTCTTTCTTCTTGCCTTCTTGGCTTCTTTTAGGTTAGGGCATTCCGATTTGAAATGTCCCTTTTTGTTGCATTCGAAGCAAGTCGCACTTGATTTGTTCTTAGTTGGTTCAGCTGGATCTTCCTTCTTTCGGCTGGCTTTTCTTCTGTTGGATTGATTCTTCAATTCCTTGTAGTAGTTTCGGGCAAGCCGGACCAGCTTGGGTCGATCTCCTTCGCTGTCTTCTGAGTCTGAATCTGAATCAGACTCAGGCGCAGGTTGAGACTTTTTCTTGTTTATCTTTCCAGTTTTACCTGCAATAATGGCAATGCCTTTCTCGGCCTGTGTGCAGTTAGTCTGCTCATGTAATTCAAGTTTGGAAAATAGTTCATCTAATTTAGTTTTAGACAAATCCCTTGAAACTTTGTACGCATCTACCATAGATGCCCACAAGGTGTTTCTCGGGAAAGCGTTAAGGGTATACCTGATCAGGTCACGGTTTTCTACCTTGTGACCGATTGTGTAAAGGTCGTTCATCAGTTCCTGAATTCTGGCGTGAAGCTGGGCTGCTGTTTCACCGTCGTTCATCTTGATTGTGTACAGCTTGTTTAGGAGAAGGTCCCTTTTGCTGATTCGGGTGTCGGAGGTTCCTTCGTGCAGCTCAATTAGCTTACCCCAGAGTTCCTTTGCATTGTTGAATGGTCCCACCCGGTTCAGTTCTTCTTTCGTTAGGGCGCATTGGAGTGTTTGAGTTGCTTTAGCATCGGCCCCGATTTTTCTTTTCAGTGCTATATCCCATTCGGTGTATGATTGTGGCACTCCTTCAGCGTTCTTCGGAATTTCCAGTCCAGATTGGATTATTATCCACATGTCCACCAGAGTTTTCAGGTGGACTTCCATCCGACATTTCCAATAGGAGAAATCCTCCCCACTGAAAAGTGGTGGTCTGGTTGTACTAAATCCTTCTTGCATAGCCATTTGATAATTAATGAAATAAAAGATAACGAACAAAATGTCCCAAGACTTGGTCTTAGATTAGCAGTGCGAGAAGAAGAAAAAAAATTTTATCGAGTGGTGTTGCACCAACCTCGATTGAAGATAAAAATTCGAAAAAAAATTAAGAATTTAAAAATCCGAAAAAAACTCTCAAATTGGTGGTCGCACCAAATTTGAGCTTCCCCACTCTGATACCACTTGTTGGATCGAGAGAATACGATAGAGGGGGGTGAATATCGTAAAACCGTTACGGATTAGAGAGAGAATGCGGAGTGGAAAATTAACACAAAAACAAACACGAACACAAGGATTTACTTGGTTCGGAGTCGCGGTCGGCTCCCACTCCAAGGCCCACGGTCGTTGACCGTTTACTGCGGGCAATTCTATATGTGCGCAAATGTTTACAGAGAAAATGTTACAGTTGTAGTGCAGTAAATAAAAATAGAATCTTCGTTACCGATGCCCGTTGTGGATCGTACTTCAGAGCAGATGGTCGTCGTCGACGCTTGAATCTCGAGATGGAAGGTTTACGGAGCAGAGCGCTTGAGTCGAAGAGCGTAGAGGCGTTAGAAGAGTTGTTGTCGAAGCTTTAGGGGTCGAACCCCTTTTATAGTGCACCTGGGGGGAGCCCTGGACGTTGGGGGCGCCCTCCACGTGTCTCTGGATCTGCAAACCCCTATCCGGAACTCGGTCAGCCCTTATCCCTCCAGGATCGGGCTCGAGTTTGACGGGGGCACCCGGGACACAGGGGGCGCCCGGTTGACTTGGTCGTGCTAGCTTCGCGGATGTCTTTGCTTCGATCGCTGGCTAACTTGGACCCAGGGCGTCCTAGGCATCCAGGGCGCCCGGGACCACCGGGGCACCCGGGAGCTTGTGGGCGCCTGGCCCAGTGAGCTTCTGAAGCGTTACTTGCTCAGCATGTCTTGCCTTCACCTTGGGGGCGCCCGGGACCTCCGGGGCGCCATGCCCAGCTATCTGCTCCTCTCCTTTGGGACGTTCTGAGCTGTAGAAACACATTCCTTCGGTCCTGCATTCAAGGTTAGTTCAAAAGCAACAAAGCAAGAAATGTTAGGTTTATACAGCCTTAGCTGTCTTGGTTCTGACTTTGGGTCTCCAAAATGGAACCCTAGGTCGAACCGACGCGTACTGTTCCCTCGACGGGGAATGCGTCCTCACCTACTCCTCTCAGGAGAGTTTACCTTTTGCCAACCAGCTCCTCCGGTTGGACTTTTGCCCGATGCACCTGACCAGGTCTTCGTGCCCACCTTCCAAGCAGGTCTTCGGTGCCCGGCTCCTTGCCAGGAATTCGTGCCCAGTCCTTGACCAGGACATCGTGCCCACCTTCCGAGCAGTTCTTCGGTGCCCAGCTCCTTGCCAGGGCTTCGTGCCTAGTCCTCGACCAGGACTTCGTGCCAAGTGTACCTACGTCTTCATTTCCTGTACACTTAGTGAACATGTTAGACCAACATGACATCTTAACTTTTGAACCCTTTGCCATTATCAAAACCCAGGTTCGACTTAGGTGCTGCCTGCTCCAACAACTGAGACTCTTGACGAATCTTGTCTTAGTTAAAGGCAAGATAGTAGTCGTTGTGCTCAGAGCTTTGTTTGATGTTGTGGCGAGGTTTCTCCACCCATAAGGAGCGACGAGGGCTTGCCGGAGGTTATCCGGGGATTGATCCACCGACGGATTCTTGGATTAGTCACCTGTCCGGGGTGGATACCAAGTAAATCTTCCGTGTTAGCATTGGTTAGTATTTATTTTATTATTTTTATTGTATAGTGCAACTAACCATGTAGGAAGCAAGGGGTTCGAAAATCGCTATTCACCCCCCCCCTCTAGCGGACACGATCGATCCAACATTTGGTATCAGAGCGAAGGACCGCTCGTGATTGGACTAACCGCCAAGAAGAGCAAAAGCTAGAGGGAAGAATATGGATGACAAATTCGGGGACGACATCTACACTCCGCCGGCCTACGACCATGAAGATTTCGGGTATTGGAAGTCACGGATGGAGACGTGGTTCGGAATGGAGTGGGACCTTCGGATTGCGCTTGAAGAGCCTTTCGAGATTCCAAAGGATAAGCACGGGAAGAGGCTTACACCTAGATATTGGAATCAAGAACAAGAAAATCAATCCAAGGCGAATAAAAAGGTAATTGACATATTGCTTAATACTTTGCCTACTAATGTGTTGAATCGTGTAGGAGCATACAAAAATGCACACGAATTGTAGATCAAAGTCGAAGAATTTCATAAAAACCCTACACGAGGTGAAGTAGTGGAAGAACCCGAGGAAGTGAACTCGATAGCCCAAGAGGAGGAAGAATTAAGTGAAAGATCATCAACCTCCTCAAGGGAAGAAGAGGAGGTATCTATTTCAAGGATTGAGGGGGAGATGAGACCTTCATCTATACCGGATCAAGAGGAGGCATCCACATCATCAAAGGTTGAAGAAGAAGCTCCAACCTCCACCAAAGCAAGAGCCAAGGACCATATCACATGCTTTGTGTGTAATGAAAAGGGGCACTACAAGGACAAGTGCCCGAAAGGTAAAAAGGAGGTAAAATCTACACTCATTTAAAGTTTTTTTAAATCTAACATGAGTTGTAAGAGTGGAGGAGCTCAAGAAAAGAAGAAGAAAATCCGATGCTTTACGTATGGAGAGCTAGGGCACTACCACACCAAGTGCCCTAAAAAAGGAGAAATAAAGTGTTGGTGCAGAAAGCACCCAAGTCGAACCTGAGTCTTGATAATGGCAAAAGGGTTCAAAAGTTAAGTCTCATTTGTTATCTAACATGTTACTCAAGTGTGCAGGAAAAGTCCTAGCGAAGGGTTGCTAGGCACTGGCGAAGGAATGCCAGGGTAAAAAGTCCTAGCGAAGGATTGCTAGGCACTTGCGAAGGAATGTCAGGCGACTAAAGTCCTAGCGAAGGACTGCTAGGCACTGGCGAAGGAATTCCAGGGTACTGAAGCCCTAGCGAAGGACTGCTAGGCACCAAGCGAAGGATAGCTTGGGACTGAAGACGAGATGCTAGGCACTGGCGAAGGAATGCCAGGGGACTAAAGTCCTAGTGAAGGATTGCTAGGCACTGGCGAAGGAATGCTAGGGTACTGAAGCCCTAGCGAAGGACTGCTAGACACCAGGCGAAGGACAGCTTGGGACTGAAGACCTAGAGAAGGACTGCTAGGCACCGGGCGAATGACAACTTGGTATCCAAGACCTAGCGAAGGACCACTAGGAAAAAGTCCAACCGGAGGAGCCGGTAGGCATCAGGTAAACTCTCCCGAAAGGAGTAGGTGAGGACGCGTTCCCCGTCGAGGGAACAGTAGGCGTCTGTTCGACCTAGGGCTCCATTTGGGAGGCCCAAAGTCAGAACCAAGACAGCTAAGGCTGTATAAACTAACATCTTATTTCTTTATGGTGTTTTGGACTAACCCTGGATGCAGGACCGAAGGAACGAGTGTCTGCAGCTCAGAGAGCCTCAAAGGAGTGAGGCAGCAGCTGACCAGGGCGCCCAGAGTGTCCCGGGTGCCCCCAAGGTGAACACAAAACACATGAAGCAAAGGCAGGCTTCAACAGCTCATGCGCGGGGCGCCCCCAACGTCCCGGGCGCCCCCAGTTGAAGCTAACGAAGAAGAACTCAGCGAAGCCAACGGATAAGAGGAGACCCGGTCAACCCGGGCGCCCCCAGCGTTGCGGGCGCCCCCGTTAAAGCCTGATCCCGAGTTTTAAGGTATCAGAGCTGACCGAGACGGAAGCGGATCGGCTGACACGTGGGGGGGCGCCCCCAACGTTCCGGGCGCCCCTAGGGGCTATAAATAGGCCCTCGACCCCAAGGCTTCGTACAACACTTCTTCCAACGCCAACTTGCTCTTCGACTCAAAGCGCTCTGCTCCGGGAACCTTTCACTCACGACTCAAGCGCCTACGACGTCCATCTGCACCGAAGTATAAACTACACCGGACGTCGGTAATGAAGAGCTATTTTCTTTTAGTTTACTATACTACAATTGTACAACTCTTGTAAACTGTTTTTGCGCACTTATAGAATTGCCCACAGAAAACGGTCAACGACCATGGCCCTTGGAGTAGGAGTCGACCTAGGCTCCGAACCAAGTAAAACTACCTGTGTTCGCGATTGTTTTTATTCCGCTGCGTACTTGCTCTAGTTTTTATCCGAAAAGCGTTTAATGATATTCACCCCCCCCCACTATCGTTTCTCTCGATCCAACAAGTGGTATCAGAGCGGGGAAGTTCAAATTTGGTGCAACCACCAGTTTGAAATTTTTTCGGATTTAAAAAAAAAATTCTTTTAATATTTTTTTCGTTCGAATTTCTTCTCGTTGATCGAGGTTGGTGCAACACCACTCGACAAATATATTTTCCTTTATCCCGCACTACTAATCTAAGACCAAGTCTTGAGATATTCCTTTTTTGTCTAGTTTACGTTTCAGATAAAATGGCCATGCAAGAAGGCTTCAGCTCCGCAAGACCACCTCTCTTCAATGGAGAAGACTTCTCCTACTGGAAGAGCAGAATGGAGGTCCACCTGAAAACTCAGGTGGACATGTGGATAATCATCCAGTCCGGACTGGAGATTCCGAGAAATGCTAAAGGAGTACCTCAAAGCTACACAGAGTGGGACCCCGCTCTAAAACAGAAAATTGAAGCGGATGCAAAGGCGACCCAGACCCTTCAATGCGGCTTAACAAAAGAGGAGCTGAACCGGGTGGGCCCTTTCAATAGTGCCAAGGAGCTGTGGGGAAAACTGATTGAGCTGCATGAAGGAACATCAGACACTCGGATCAGCAAGAGAGATCTGCTCCTGAACAAGTTGTATACCATCAAAATGGCCGACAACGAAACAGCAGCTCAGCTTCACGCCCGAATTCAAGAACTAATGAACGGTCTACACACCATTGGTCATAAGGTAGAAAATCGTGACCTAATAAGGTATGCTTTAAATGCTTTCCCGAGAAACACCTTGTGGGCATCTATGGTAGATGCATACAAGGTTTCAAGGGATCTTTCAAAAATAAAATTAGATGAATTGTTCTCTGAATTAGAATTGCATGAACAAACTAACTGCAATCTGGCCGAGAAAGGTATTGCCTTTATTGCAAGTAAAACTGGAAGGACAACTAAGAAGAAGCCTCAACCTGAACCCGAGTCTAACTCAGACTCAGACTCAGAAGACGAAGAAGGAGATCGACCTAAGCTGGTCCGACTGGCCCGAAACTACTACAAAGAATTGAAGAACCAAACCAACAAACGGAAAGTCAGCCGAAGAAGGGATGAACCAACTGAACCCGCAAACGAAAAGAACAAGCCCAACGTGACCTTCTACGAGTGCAAGAAGAAGGGTCACTACAAGACGGAGTGTCTGAACCTAAAGGAAACCAAGAAGAATAGAAGGAAGAAGGCACTTCAAGCAACGTGGGACGAGTCCTCCTCCTCCGAAGAAGAAGAGGTCCCACAGTCGAACCTACTAGCACTAACCGCCTCAGAAGAAGTTAAGATCAAGTCAGAATCAGAATAGGACGACGGCAGACTGACCTTTTCAGAGGATGGCAAAATCAAGGTAAGTGGATTTACTAGAAGACAATTAAATGAATCAATCTCTTATCTTTCTCAAGATTTGGCGAAAGCTAAACTCCAAGTCGAATCCCTTCGACAGGAAGTAAAACTCCTGAAAGAGGGAGCTGATTCTAAACCCCTAACTGAGAAGGTTCAAGAAGGAACTTCTAATCAAGTTGAAAAACTTGAGAAAGAGAATTCCTTCCTGAAAACTCAGGTTAAGGATCTTAGATCAACTTTAGAACGATTCACTTCTGGTTCCAAGGGTCTTGACATGATTCTTGGAAAACAGAAATCGGTTCTAAATCGATCCGGACTAGCTAGGCTATAGAACCAAATCTAGACAAAGATCCTATTTTGTTGTACTGAATCAGTCCAGAAATAAAGTTCAGGCATGGGTACCTAAACTGTACCTGAACAAACTAACTGGATCAAATCAGTATTGGATCCCCAAGGACAAGATTCACATCTTGTCTAACCATTACCGTGGCTTTAGTCCAGGGGGAGCCAAATTAAAAACTATATTTATTGTTAAATAAAACTTTAATTCTTGATTGCAAATTGCTTGGTTGATTGTTTATTGAATTTCTGTAATTTACCATGCTTAGACTTAGGAATGGTTAGTGTAAGGACTGAACAAACTTAACTGAAATTTGAACAATATAATATTGGGTGGTGGTGAGATGATAGTACGTTATGGAAATCAATTCTAAGAAGGTCAAGTATACTTGGTCTCTTTAGACTGGTGAAACTAGCTGAAGCTACCGATCCAAGACCCAAACTAGTTAGACCAGAATTTTTCAAAGATTAATTTTGAAAATGAAATTTCATTAAAAGGCTTTGTCAAGGAAAGGGTTGATGATCCAATAAGGCTACGGCCAAAGAAGGCCTAGTGCCTCGCCAAGACCTGTAAGCCAATTTTTGAAATTCAAATTCAAATTATTCTTTGTCAAATTCAAATCTAACACAAATTTTTAGTTACTTATAGACTTAAACTCTCTTTTCAAAATAAATTCAATTGTTTTCAAAATTAATTAAAGTTTTTTCAAAATAAATCATGTTTTTCAAAATTCTATCTACCAAAACCTGTCTCACAAAACCTATAAGGCTAACGTGATTGCTAACCCTAGATTGGGTGAGACAGACTAGGTTGTGAAAGTTAATTTAAGCTATTCCTAATTCTAATTGGATCCAAATCAACAAAACTCTTTATGTGTAGGAACATAAAGATTTGGACCAATGGATGTTGGATAGCGGTTGCTCCAGACACATGACTGGAGATAAATTGAAATTCACCAAACTCATGTTCAAGAACCTAGGCTCAGTGGCATTTGGGAACAATGCTACACTCAAGGTAATTGGGTCAGGTAATATTGAACTTAAATCTGACTTTGTTATTAAGAAAGTGCTTTTGGTTGAAAACTTCAATTTTAACTTGCTTAGTATAAGTCAGTTATGTGATTCTAGTTATATAGTCACCTTCAACAATTCTAACTGTCTGATTAGAAATGTACAAGACTCAGAAATCATGCTTAAGGGCACTAGGAAAAAAAATGTATACACTATAAACCTTCCCCTAGTACCTAAATGTATGTTAACTCAGTTAGAACAATCAAATCTCTGGCATAGGAGACTAGGTCACACTAACCTAAGAATTATTTCAAAAATCACCCAACTTGGCCTAACTAAAGGTATTCCTATAATTAAAAATCATGAAAACCTAATATGTGAATCATGTAATCAAGGTAAACAAACCAGATCTAATCACAAACTAATTTAATCTGATCTAACTCAAACCACACTTGAGCTCATGCACCTTGACCTATTTGATTCACATGGAGCCAAGTCACTAAGCGGAAACCGGTACTGCTTAGTAATAGTTGATGATTACTTAAGGATTACCTGGGTTATGTTTCTAAAGACCAAAGATGAAACCCTAAACCTATTTAATGAATTCTGTAAGTTAATTAAAAATCAAAACGATACAAAAATCAAAAGACTTAGGAGTGACCACGGGGGAGAATTTGAAAATCAACGGTTTGAGGAATTCTGTAAGGTAAATGGATACATACATGAATTTTCGTGTCCTAGAACCCCCCCCCCCAACAGAATGGGATAGTCGAAAGAAAAAATAGAACTCTACAGGAAGCCGCTAGGGCTATGCTCAATGAATTTAACTTAGCCAACCAATATTGGGCAGAAGCAATTAGTACGACTTGCTACATCCAAATAGGGTCTTGATTAACAAGCGACACAACAAAACACCCTATGAACTATATTACCATAGACTTCCAAATCTACACTACCTAAGGGTCTTTGGATGTAAAGTCCATATCCTAATCACCAAAGACTACTTAGGAAAATTCCAGTCTAAGTCAACCCCAGACATCTTCCTAGGATATTCAACAACCAGTAGAGCCTATAGGGTTTACAACAACCAAACCAAGAAAATCGAAGAAACAACCAACCTAATATTCGATGAAGAAATTAACTCAAATCCAAATCCAACTTCATCAAACACTGATCAAGAAGATAATCAACAAGTTGGTGAATCCTTAATTGAACCCATAAACGAACTAACTATTGAACCAACTAGTGAGTCAAATGAACCAATTATTGAACCAATAATTGAACCAACTCAAAGAGTGGAATCAAATAGTGAACCAAACCGACCAGACGGACCTGAGGCTAAACCAAGTTCTAGAAAAACCAAGAAACCCAGACTCAGTCACCCAACTGATCAAATTGTGGGTGATCCAACCCTAGGAGTCAGGACCAGATCTTCCTATAGAAACCTTAGTTAAATAGCAATGATTTCAAAAATAGAACCTAAGACTATAGATGAAGCCCTACCTGATCCTGATTGGATCATAGCTATGCAAGAAGAATTAGCCCAATTTGAGAGGAACCAAGTATGGGAACTAGTACCTAAACCTGAAGGTAAATCCATTATTGACACTAAGTGGGTCTTTAGGAATAAGCTAAATGATCAAGGAGAAATAGTCAGAAACAAAGCCCGCT
This sequence comes from Boesenbergia rotunda, assembly GCA_024364735.1. Classification (NCBI taxonomy): domain Eukaryota; kingdom Viridiplantae; phylum Streptophyta; class Magnoliopsida; order Zingiberales; family Zingiberaceae; genus Boesenbergia; species Boesenbergia rotunda. Next base: position 265,153 of record JAGFNQ010004187.1, on the reverse strand, counting down.
TAGTAGATAAGGGGTTCAGCCAAGTAGAAGGGTTAGATTATGACGAAATATATGCCCCAGTAGCTAGACTTGAGTCCATTAGGATGTTATTAGCTTTTGCATCCCATAAAGGATTTATGCTATACCAAATGGATGTAAAGTCAGCCTTTCTAAATGGATTCATTAAAGAAGAAGTTTATGTAGGACAACCCCCCTGGATTTGAGGACTTAGAAAGACCTGACCACGTTAACAAACTTACTAAAGCACTATATGGACTAAAACAAGCACCTAGGGTCTGGTATGAACGCCTATCAACTTACTTAATTTCTAAAGAATTTAAACAAGGTCAAATTGACTCAACCCTATTTATTAAAACCTTAGGAAAAGATCTATTTATTGTCCAAATCTACGTAGATGACATAATCTTTGGGTCCACCAACTCAAACTTTCTAAAAGAATTCGTGAAAATAATGAAAAATGAGTTTGAAATGAGTTTAGTTGGTGAGCTCAATTTCCTTCTAGGTTTACAAATCAAACAAACAAGAGATGGAAACTATGTCCATCAATCCAAATATGCTAAAGAATTAATAAAGAAATTTAAAATGGATAACTCTAAAAGCATAAGTACTCCCATGGCCACAAATGTAAAAATAGATAGCGACCCTGATGGAAAACCAGTAGACCTTAAACTCTATAGAAGCATGATAGGAAGTCTACTGTACGTTACAGCCAGCAGACCTGATATCCTTTTTTCTGTAGGAATGTGTGCTAGATACCAAACATGTGCTAAGGAAACGCACTTAGCAGCCCTAAAAAGAATACTAAGATATGATAAGGGCACCCTAAATGTAGGGATTTGGTATCCTAGGACTTCAACTTTTGATTTGTCAGGATACTCGAATTCTGACTACGCTGGTTGTAAATTAGATAGAAAGAGCACAAGTGGAAGCTGCCAACTGTTAGGAAATAGTCTAGTAAGTTGGTGCAGCAGAAAACAACACTGTGTAGCTTTATCCACAACTGAAGCTGAGTATGTAGCCTTAGGAGAGTGTGTAGCATAACTTTTATGGATGATGCACACTCTTAAGGACTTCCAGCTCAACTACACCCAAACTCAGGTTTTCATTAACAACATAAGCTCAATTAATCTAACTAAAAATCCAATCCAACATTCCAGAACTAAACACATAGAAGTTAAACATCACTTTATAAGAGACCATGTAGCCAGGGGTGAGATAGTCCTTAAGCATGTAGATTCTAAATCTAACTTAGCCGACATATTCACCAAACCCCTACCTGAGTCTGAGTTCAGCTCACTAAGAAGGCAGTTAGGATTGTGCTCAGTAGAATAGGTTAACTCTACTTTTGATTTTCTTACTGCTTTACTTGATTTAAAAATCAGTTTCTAAAAGAATTTGAAAAACTGTTTTACTTAATTTCAAAATCAATTTTTTGTTGTCTTGCAAATTTTTTGACTTAGTTTTATTTCAAAACTACCCCCTTTCAAAACTAGGGCTTTTTCAAAATGGACTTAGCCTAGGACCTAACCCTAGAACTGCATGCACCTATAGATTTAGAAGTCAGCATCTCACAAGCACCTTAGGGTACTTTTGATTGATAACTTAGAAAGGGTTGAGATGCTTAGGTCTTTGCCTTAATTCAAGATGCTTTAAGTCAGTGCATCTGCAGTAATTGGGGCACTAAATACAACTTACACAGTAATCAAATTAAGTGTCAAGTTTAGAAAATCTAACTTGAACAGAATACTTAACTTGACTAACCCTAGTGAAAACTACTATTTATAACAATTAGTAAGTAGCTAATTGGGTTAGACAGGTCCCTAAATGAGGAAAATGAAACTGATTTGGTTTAATTCTCATCATGAATTGGTTCAGTACAGCAAAATCATGCAAGTTATTTTCCTTTATGCAATTTATTTATTCTGTTTCTGCTATATTTATTTGTGTTTGATATATGGCAAAGGGGGAGAGATAGGAAAGGAGAGAGTTTAAATTTTTTTTAAGAATTTCTTCAACTCTAAAAATTTCAAACTTTATCCTTTATTCAAAAAGTACTTAATTAAATTTTTCAAAAGTACTAAGTTTTTTCTAAGTACTTACGTTTTTCAAACTTTTTTAAAGTACTTCAATTTTTCAAAACTTTTCTAAGTACTTATGTTTTTCAAATTTCACTAAGTACTTAAGTTTTTCAAAACCTCCCTAAGTACTTAAGTTTACCTAAGCACTTAAGTTTTTTAAATTTCACTAAGTACTTTAAAACTAAAAAGTTTTCAAAATTTTTTTTAGTACTTTAAACTTAGGGCATCAAAATTTTCCTTACTACTCAAACTTAAGCTTTTAGAATCCTTCTTAAGTTTTCTATGTATTTAAACTTAAAAATTCTACAAGTTCTCCAAAATAGACAACCAAAATTAATTTCTGTTAAAATTATTCTAAGTAAAAATCCATCCTTAAACTTAGAATTTATTTTCAAAAACCCCACGAAATTTTGAAAAATCTAGGGGGAGATTCCTTCCAGGGAGAGGGAACAAAATTTAATTTTTACTTACTCTGATTAACTTAACTTTTTGAACCAGGGTTGCCATAAATCAAAATGGGGGAGATTGTTGGTGCAGAAAGCACCCAAGTCGAACCTGAGTTTTGATAATGGCAAAAGGGTTCAAAAGTTAAGTCTCATTTGTTATCTAACATGTTACTCAAGTGTGCAGGAAATGTCCTAGCGAAGGGCTGCTAGGCACTAGCGAAGGAATGCCAGGGTAAAAAGTCCTAGCGAAGGACAGCTAGGCACTGGCGAAGGAATGCCCGGGGACTAAAGTCCTAGCGAAGGACTGCTAGGCACTGGCGAAGGAATGCTAGGGTACTGAAGCCCTAGCGAAGGACTGCTAGGCACCAGGCGAAAGACAGCTTGGGACTGAAGACCTAGCGAAGGACTGCTAGGCACCGGGCGAAGGACAGCTTGGTATCCAAGACCTGGCGAAGGACCGCTAGGCAAAATTCCAACCGGAGGAGCCGGTTGGCATCAGGTAAACTCTCCCGAGAGGAGTAGGTGAGGACGCGTTCCCCGTCGAGGGAACAGTAGGCGTCGGTTTGACCTAGGGCTCGATTTGGGAGGCCCAAAGTCAGAACCAAGACAGCTAAGGCTGTATAAACTAACATCTTATTTCTTTATGGTGTTTTGGACTAACCCTGGATGCAGGACCGAAGGAACGAGTGTCTGCAGCTCAGAGAGCCTCAAAGGAGTGAGGCAGCAGCTGACCAGGGCGCCCGGAGTGTCCCGGGCGCCCCCAAGGTGAACACAAAACACATGAAGCAAAGGCAGGCTTCGACAGCTCATGGGCGGGGCACCCCCGTGCTCCCGGGCGCCCCCATGCTCCCGGGCACCCCCAGCATCCCGGGCGCCCCCAGCGTTGTGGGTTCCCCCATCAAAGCCTGATCCCGAGTTTTAAGGGATCAGATCTGACCGAGACGGAAGCGGATGGGCTGACACGTGGGGGGGGGCGCCCCCGACATTCCGGGCGCCCCTATGGGCGATAAATAGGCCCTCGACCCCAAGGCTTCGTACAACACTTCTTCCAACGCCAACTTGCTCTTAACCTCAAAGCGCTCTGCTCCGGGAACCTTTCACTCACAACTCAAGCACCTACGACGTCCATCTACACCGAAGTATAAACTACACCGGACGTCGGTAACGAAGAGCTATTTTCTTTCAGTTTACTATACTACAATTGTACAACTCTTGTAAACTGTTTTTGCGGACTTATAGAATTGCCCGTAGAAAATGGTCTACGACCGTGGGCCTTGGAGTAGGAGTCGACCTAGGCTCCGAACCAAGTAAAACTACCTGTGTTCGCGATTGTTTTTATTCCGCTGCGTACTTGCTCTAGTTTTTATCCGAAAATCGTTTAACGATATTCACCCCCCCCCTCTATCATTTCTCTCGATCCAACATAAAGAAAATGGAGCATCTATGAAGATGGGAGAAAGAAGAAAGAAGAAAGAAGGAAGCAAAGATCACATCAAGGGGGAACTACAAGGGTAAGGGAGGTAATTCCTAACCCTAGGTTAAAAAGTAATTCAATTTCAAGTTCTTCCTTGCATTTTAAAAATCATGTTAGTTACCCATCCATGCATGCTAGAACTCATGAAAAATGCCTAATGGTACATAATTTTGGATTTAGATACAATGATAGGACTAGGGCTAACAAGGTAGATCATAACCCTAAGAAAAGCATGCATCATGATCAATTTAGAACCTTAGGACCCAAGGATCAAGGCACTAATCCCAAGAAGGGAAGGAATGTGCCTAGAAAGGAGGGTAGGTCTAGGAATGTCCAAGGTGGACATATGGAAACTAAGGTTAGGGACTTGGCAAGGGAAAATCAAGCCTTGAGGGCAAGGCTTGATATATTAGAAAAGGCCCTAGGAAGATTCACGATTGGATCTAAGGGCTTAGACATGGTATTGGGTAGCTTAAAACCCAACTATGACAGATCGGGTTTAGGTTACCGGTCTAGAGTCCCCAAGGTCAACAAAAAAAAATATGTTGGGAAGGCATATAATCATGACAAGAAGGAGAAGTCCAAGGATGGCAAGGGGGTGCCATCCAAAGGGAAAAAGAGTGACTTAACCAAAGATAAGGTGTCTAGGGTTAAGAAGGTTTATTTTGTAGGCCAAGAGTCACCGGGGGCACACCGGTGTGGCTTAGTGTGGATTGAGTCACCTAGGGTGGTGGCTAGGACTCAGAGCTTAAGGGGGATCTCTAGGAGCCTTTGGGGTCCATGGTAAATGGATCTCAAGAGTTTCTCTCCTAGGAAATTAGGTGAATTATGCCAAAAAGGGTTGGAGGACTTGGGTAAGTCTTAATCCTAGGTTTTGGCACATTAAAAGGGAATTTAGGGAGAAAAGAATTAAAATACAATTATATTTGAGAAAATTGAGGTTTAATGTGTAAATATCATATAATTCAATGGTAGAAATGACTTATGATCAAGGATAAAAGGATACATTAAGGAGAAGTCGAAATTAGAACTTTTGGGATGAGTTTACATGACACATTTTAGAGAAAGTTGAGTTTCGTGCCAATCTTGGGATTCAGAGTACATTTGCTTGGAAACGTTTTTTTCCCAAGTAGACATTGGCCCCACAAATCTCCCCACGAAATTTCATAATTTTTGGAGATTTGTAGAATTATTTAGGCATTACTGAAATTGGGCTGAAAACTTGAAAGTCAGGTATCAGTCGACTGCCCTGGGGGCAGTCGACTGATCCAAGTGAATTTCAGCCCCGGGACCATTCTGTAAGGTTTACCAGTCGACTTCCCCAGGGACAGTCGAATGGTCAGTAGGTTTAAGGATAAAAGCCATTTTGGATGTTGAGAATTCAAATGTGGATTATGGGATATGGCTTTGGGTTAAAAGTCTTGATTATAATTTCATATTCCTTAACTAGAGTGTTACCCCATGACTTAATAAGGTATTTTGAAAATCAAGGAACTTTGATAAGTGATGTTAAGAGATAAGAAGAAGGAAAATTTCATCATATTAAGAATACCTATGGAAAAGGAAAGTATTGAGGATAATTTCGTATGTGAAATGACAATGAATGGAATTGGTAAACACATGGCATTTTGGTTAAGTTTCAAAGTTGATATTACATGGCCATGTCTAAGGAAATTGGAGATTGTACCAAAGTCAAACACATTTGATACATTTCACAAAATCATATTTTTCTAGGATAGGGTATATCCTAGCAAGTGTGCTTGCAAACCTTGTAGATGTTTTTTTAAGTGTTGGTAAGTTCTTATTGGCACTAGTGAAAAGGTTGCTTGGGAGCAATTCTTTAATGATGGCCAAGGGAGAAGAACTTGGTTGTTAGGTTGAGTAGAACCTAACTTGAGTCTAGGGTGTTAAGTTGAGTAGAACTTCACCTAGGAAAAATAGAAATTGGGAGAAGGCATAGGTTAAGGGGGAGGTTGCCTCCTAATTGCCTTAATTTTCATAAGGAAAATTTTTGGGTTTTGTGTCAAACTTGGGAATGGTGATAGATACATTGTGGAATGTATTTTTCCTAAGTAGGTATGGGTACCACAAAGTTCTCCATGAAATTTGGGAATTTTTGGAGAATTGTGAAATTTCTGACGCATTTCTGAATGTGGCCTGAAAAACTGAATTTCAGAGTATCAGTCGACTGCCAACAGGGGCAGTCGACTGGTCAGGGGTGGTGTGGTTAACCAGCAGCTGACTTGGGTCCAAATGATGAGAAGCAGGTGTAACACCCGTAAAATCCTCTCAATTTTTTCTTTAAAATATTGATCATGCCTATATGGATTCTTGAGTAACATATGAATACTAGCATGAACCTTAGCATGCTTCTTATATGGATTAAAAAGCTAAGTACTAATGGGTCTTACATGGGTCCTAACACCATGGCTATTAGTGGACCATGGGTAGAATTTTAACATAAATAGAAATGAGTTCTAATTAGGAATATTAGCATAACTCTTGGTAGGCTCTTATGTGGGCCTTGCCAAAAATAAGAGTAAATGGAATAAAAAGAAAGTGCATGCACCAAGGATTGAACCTTGGACCTAGAATAGAGGCAAAGCCTCATCATGCATGTACTAACTAATTCACCTAGCAAGGGAGTGCTAGTGGAAAAGGAAGAAGATTTTAGTTGAGGCTAAAGAAGGTGAAGAGGCACCATGTGAAGAGGCACCATGCCCCTTCACTTAGTATAAAAGAGAGGGATGTGAAGTGAAGAGGCACCTAAGTTATTTCTTCTTCTTTTCTTCCACCAAGGCTCTTCCTCTCCTCTCTTCTTCCTCCTTCTTGCCATGAGCCACAAGGAAGGTTTTCCCCTTGGAAAACTTCACAAGAGGACTCCCTCTTGAAGATCCAAGGTTTCCTACAAGGCTACAAGGGCAAGGGGTGTTCTAAGGTCAAGAAGGTCTTCACTCTTTTCTCTATTTAAGGTTCCTAACCAAGGCAACAAGAGGTAAGACTCCCTCACCTGTGGTATAATAGTTTTTATGTTGTCTTTCATGATTTAAGAATTGTTAGGGATCTATGTTGAGAAAACTATGGACTTAGGGTTTCCTAGAAGTTTCGTCCAAGCACCCTTTTAGGGTTTGGGATGATGTTAAAACCTCACTTATGTTTCCTAATGCTTTCTCATGATAAATAAAGAATGAATTGTGAGTTGTGAAATTTTTGTAGCACCCTAAGTCCCTCATGAAGTTTCGACCACCTTCCCCATTTCATGGTTAGGATTAGATCTAACCCTCCAAGCATGCTTATTATGATTCCCTATGATACAATGGAGGTTAATTGTGAGTTATATGAATTTTTCATGGTCTTGTGACTCCTCTAGGGTTTCGACCAAAGACCCAATTCATGGTTAGAAATTAGGGTTAGCCCCGATCATGTGTTCTAATGACTTCCTATGGCATTGTATGTAATGTATGGGTGTTATGTTACTTATGGTACCTCACATGTTACTTGAATAATGGGACTTCCATCTACAACTATCGGCCAAGCACCAATTCTAGGGTTTGGGTTAGTCTAAGGTTTCAAATGTACTTGTTTATGACTTATTATGATGTAGATATATGTTCAAGCATGTTGTATGAATTTTATGATACCTAAAACCTCACTTTATGTGTTATGCATCACGACCTTGTATGCTTATGTTATGTGCCATGTTTTAGAAGGTTTTATTCATAAATGTTTTAAACCATATACCATAAACACATGTGTTGTGAAGTATGCATCATGTTTATGTAGAATTATGCATGCATTAGGTTAAAGGCCTTGAACATATGTATGATGAGATATATATTATGGTTATGTAGACCTACGCATGTTTATGTTGAATGTCATGAACCTATGTAGTATGTATCATGTTCATATGGATCCTACCCACGCATGTTTTAAGATAGATATCATGATCATGTATGCTATGTGATATGTACCATGTATGAAAAAAACTTATCTATGCATGCTTACCTTATGTACCATGATCATGCAAGCTTTATGAACTAAGATGATGTTTATGCCTTAGGACATAATTATGTATGTATGTCATGCCTTATGAATGAAGATGATGTTCATGCCTCTAAGGCATAATGATGTGTGCATGACATACCTTATGAATCAAGTCTATGTTTGTGCCTTTAAGGCATAATGATGTTATGCATTAACTATGAATGATAAAATGTTAAGAATGCTTTATACCATGCTTCATGTATTAAGATCATGTTTATGTCTTTAATTATGCTATGTAAGTTCTATGAATGATGAAATACCAAGAGCATTTCTTATAATGTAAAAAGAAGCATGTGAAGCTATTTTACTTTATGGATGGGCTTGTACCGGACCCAAGTAAGGTCCAAGGGATGGGCTCCTTAGAATGCCTCGGTTCGGGACTACCGTAGTTGTCCTCGGTTCTGGGACTACCGTAGCTGTCCAACAGGGATGGGCTCCTTAGAAAGCCTCGATTCTGGACTACCGTAGTTGTCCCTAGGTTGAAGGTAACCTAGTACCCTAGTAAGTCGAGACTAGCTACCTCCTATTTACTTAGGGATGCGTACAAATGATGGATGTATGTATGTGGTACAAGCCGGGGCCCCCAATGATGTTGAGATTTATGTTTAAATACTTATAATTATGATTTTCAAATAAGCATCCTTATGTTATGTGTATTTAACTCATGCATTCATTCATGTTTGCATCTATTCCATGTCAAATATTTTATATGCTTATGTTTTATGTCAAGAACATCTTTATGTTAAGTATTTTATATGCTTATGTTTTATGTCAAGAACTTCTCTATGTCAAGTATGTTATGTGCTTATATTTATGTCAAGTACTTCTTATGCCATGAGCTCTATGCACTTCCATCACATGTTAAGCACTTTCATATGATTATATGTTTTCATGTACATCTATATGCCTCCTCATGTCAAATGCTTTATGAATACCTACTCATGATATGCTTTTGTTTTATGTTATACTCTTTATGTTATGCTCTTTCCATTGACTATATGTGACGTATGGTTTTAGTGAGTAGGAAAGGGTCTTACTAAGCCTATGTGCTTATAAGTTTTATTTTCTTATACCGCAGATCAAGCAAGAGGATACTAAGCCAAGGGAAGCAGTAGGAGGGGCAAGTGTGTGTGTGGCAGTGACATGGCAAAAGAAAAAGAAAAAGATCCTATTACTCATAATTATCACATGTCTTATGTTTTGCATTGCCATCTTTACTTTCATGCTATACTTTATGATGGTTTTCTTAAAGAACAACTTACTAGGAATATTTTATTACTTATGTTGCTTATGAACAACTTATGATGATTTCTATATTGTGCTTTATTGCTATACTTATCATTGCTAAATTATGATGTTAACATGCTATACCATGATGTGTTCATTTTGAACAATATGTTGGCTTTAAGCTGGATGGTAGGATAAGTTATGTTTAATGCAAGCATGTTCAAGAATGTTATGTCTCACATGATATGTCTTATGTTATGGCAATGCTAAGTTTACCAAGTAACCATGTTTAAGAATGATAGCTAAGATATGCCAACATGATTCAAGTTGTAATTGCATGGTTTAAACGCATATGTGAAGTTTTAAATTATTCCGCTGCATTAAGATCTCCATATGTGTATATGTATGTTTGCGTAGTGCCGCCTTCTGCCTACATCGTAAGGCGGGAAAGGCGGGCGTTACAACAGGTGTATGGGGGGTTAATACTCGTTGTTTGGGATCATTAGGGATTGGAAGAACCAATAATTGGGATATTATTGGGTTCTTTTTGATGTTAGGCAAAGGGGAGAAGTTTGGGTTTAAGTTGGGAAACCAAACATACCTTTGCTAGAAACCCTAGGTTTAGGAGGAGTTAAGATTAAGGGGGAGCATGGTTGCTCCATTTTTGGCGTAAGGGGAACCTTGGAGAGGTTCTTAAAAAGCCTTTGTAAGTCTAATGTAAGGGGAGCTTTGGAAAAGCTTTAAAAAGCCCGTGTTGAAAAAGTCATAACTTGGAGGGTTAGGTGTGAAAAGTCCTAACTTGGAGAGTTAGGTGTGGAAAATTCCTAACTTAGAGGGTTAGGTGTGGGATGCCTTGGGATAGGATCCATTTTTGCATTGCATATGCATTGTTTTTACTATTGACTACTATTTTGCTTTCCCTAACTTAAACGTATTGCCAAACATCAAAAAGGGGGAGATTATTGTGGCAATATGTGGTCCGAGTGACCAAGTGTTTTGATGTTTGGGCAAAGGGTTTAAGTTAGGTTTACCCTTGTGTTCTTATATGTGTATGTTGAGTGTGCAGGTTGTACAGGTTACACATATGGACTTGACTGGATGGCCTCGGTACGGTGAAGGTGACATGAGACAAGCTGGAGGCTTGTGTGCACCCGAGGGATCTTGGAGAGCAGGGACAATGAGATGATGGGCGCGGACTTCGAGACATGCGTGAAGGATGGCATGGAGGCAAGCTAGAGGCTTGCGTGCATCCGAGGGATGGGAGCCGAAGATGAAGAGGGCGCGAAGGCAACAGTAGTGGCTGCGGATGAGGAGTCAGTCGAGTCGTGAGGGTATGAGTGCTGTGTGATTGTACTCGGGAAATCCTAGGGGTTGAGTGCTGAGAGAAGTGTACTCAGGAAGGGAAACCCTAGGTGTGTGAGTATGGCAGTCGACTGATGAAACTCACAGAATGATTTCGAGGCTGGACCAGTCGACTGGTAAAATGGCAGTCGACTGATAACCCCGAAAACTAGCCGTTGGACTAGCCGTTGGCTAGCAATTAAGGCTAGACCAGTCGACTGGTAAATTAGCAGTCGACTGGTAGCGAGGGTTTCAGCCCGAGTCCTATTTAAAGAGGACTTCGTGGTGGATGAGACTCTTGATGAATCTTGTCTTGGTTAAAGACAAGATAGTAGTCTTTGTGCTCAGAGCTTTGTTTGGTGTTGTGGCGAGGTTTCTCCACCCACAAGGAGCGACGAGGGCTAGCTGGAGGTTATCCGGGGATTGATCGACCGACGGATTCTTGGATTAGTCACCCGTCCGGGGTGGATACCAAGTAAATCTTCCGTGTTAGTATTGGTTAGTATTTATTTTATTGTTTTTATTGAATATTCCGCTGTGCAACTAATCATGTAGGAAGCAAGGGGTTCGAAAATCGCTATTCACCCCCCCTCTAGCGGACACGATCGATCCAACAGATCCATTCCACTAAAGGATCCCTATTGAATTACCTCACCAACCCCCATATTTACATATGGGCTCCGCATATTACGAGTCGTCCATCCCCCCGTGTTTAAGGTCTCGAATGCCCATTAATTAATTTAAATTACTGATAATTCAAATTAATTAACTTCTGGATCCTTGACTAGTACCACTCGACCTTATCATCATGCCAGATCAAATCCACCTGTAGGGTTTAGCATGATGAACCTTTCGAGCTCATCAAGGGGGCATCATCAACCCGACTCACTGGGACACGGATTCCGTCAATAATCAATGACACATCATATTATTAATATTATCTCCCAACTTACTGGTCATATCGATCTAACAGAATAGATCTCGCCCATTGGTAAATCAAAGAGACAATAATTAATAATATATGCCCGTTATTATATCGGGATTAAGGGATCGTACTCCATAATATAAACTTGAGGTCCTATCTAATTATCGAGTCAGTACAAATTAGATAACCTCAAGTTTTGGTCCTACTCAATGTACTCAAAGCACACTATTGTAATTCTATGGTCAAGACCAACCACACCTAATTACACTACAACCATTCTGATGGGTTGTCCAATTCCATCTCGGTTGTGAGCCTCTCATTTATACTAAGCAAGGAACTGATAACATGATCTTCCGTGTGACACCACACACCATGTTATCTACAATGCAAAGTAATTGGACTTTATGCATGTACTAATATAAACAGGCACCTAGTGTAGTTGTGATTCTCTTTTCAAAATGAAGATGTTCATATAAAGAAATTCATGTCTTTCAGTATACACATCTTACACCATGAGGAGGAGTTGGTTCTTGGCCAGCTAATGGATCCAAACCCGATCCATTAATGGAGATCCATTCCACTAAAGGATCCCATTGTACTTCCTCACCAACCCCCATATTTTCATATGGGCTCCACCTATTATGAGTCGTCCATCTCCCCGTGTTTAAGATATCGAATGCCCGATAATAAATTTAATTTACTGATAATTAAATTAATTATCGTCTTAATCCTTGATTAGTGACACTCAACCTTTTCATCATGTCGGACCATGGTCCACTTACAAGATTTGACATGACGATCCTTTTTGAGCTCACCAAGGGGGCATCATCATCCCAACTCACCAGGACACGGATTCCGTCAATAATCAACGGCACATCGTATAATTAATATTATTTCCTAATTTACCAGGCCTTTTGATTAATAGAATAAATCACACCCTTTGGTAAGTCAAAGAAATAATATATAATTATACGTGCCCGTTATTATTTCAGGATTAAGAGATCGTACTCCATAATATATCCGAGGTATAATCCAATTTACGAAGTTAGTACAAAATTGGATGACCTCTCTTTTGGTCCTACTCAATGTACACAAAGTACACTAGTGTAATTCTATGGTTAAGATAAACCACACATAATTACAATACAACCATCCTGATGGTTTGTCCAACTCCATCTCAGTTGTGAGCCTCTTTCTTATACTTCTGCAAGGAACTTGATAACATGATCATCTGTGTGACACCACGCACCATGTTATCTACAATGCCAAATATGTGACATTTTGTGCACATACTAATATAAACATGCACTGTATGATTTTGCGATTCTCTTTAAAATGAAAATGTATTCTAATCCAAAAGCAAAACTTTTAGTATACATTCTAACAATCACCCACTTATACTCAAAGACTTTGCTGTTTTCAAAATGTCATACATCTGACCTCTAGATCCTTCACATGCCTAAAAGCACTCGCTACTAAGGCCTTAGTGAAATGATTCACCTAGGTCATCCTCTGATACAATCTAGGCAACGACAGCTATTCCTCTTCGGGGTGGTACTTGCGCTCTATGTGTTTACTCGCCTTATGGACTCGTGATTCCTTCAAGTTTGCAACTGCACCCTTTTAATCACATCAAATGTGATAGTTCTGAGCAAACCAGGAATCACATCGAAGTCCATCCTGAGATTCCTGAACCATGTAGCTATATTGGCTACCACGCAGGCCGCCAAATATCCAGCCTCCATAGCAGGGTCCATCACGCAATCACTGCGCGCCACTCTGTTATACATTGGTTCTACCTCCTAAAAGTAAACACAAAACCCGAGGAATACTTATATTTGCCCCTACCTAGGTTGGAATTCTGTGTCCATATAACCCGCAGGAAGTTGTTCTGCTCGGTAAACCAGCATATAGTCCTTATTCCTTCTCAGGCACTAATGCATGCTTTTACCGCAGTCCAATGTCCTTGACCTGGGTTACTCCGATATCTGTTACCTTATGCCCACAGCACAACAGATATCTGGGCTCGTTTCTAGCATACATGAGACTTCCTTTAGCCGATGCTAGAGAAACTGTCATTACCTACTCTATCACCTTTGATAATCTAAATATATCTCTTTAGATAGAGTAGCTCCAAAGCTGAAAAGTACAAAACTTTTCTTTGGAGGTATCCATGCTAGAATGAGCTAGGACAATATTTTATATGAAACTTGGGATAAGCACATCATCCTTGTCTGGAGATCCCTTAGATCTTTTATCCCCAAGGATGTGTCTTAATTCTCCCAAGTCCTTCATAATTGTGTGGACAACCATACCCTTACGTCTGATAATATTCCATCATTGTTGCCAACCAACAAAATATTATCTACGTATAGTACAAGAATACCACTTCGTTTCTGTCACATTTTATATTCATAATATCATCCGTCCTTTGAACAAATCCATATAACTGGATTTATCTCTTCAAAGCGGATGATCCTTGTCATAGGTCTAGGGATCCGGTTCATGTTCACTTAGGACCCAGTCCATAGACTCTCCAAGAACATGAGACTTTCAGGTTGAGTAACAACGCTCCCACTGTGACAAGGTACCCTTTGTATATCTTCAATGACACGAGGTGCAGTGCCTTGTGATATTCCTCTTGTACTGTTGGTATTAAGATTGGAATGTATCTCAGAATAGTTCTACTCATGGACTTGTGATTTATTACATAGTCCTTTTTCTAAGAATCAGACATTCGTTCCAACAAATATCCCCTGATCCTTAGGACTATTAAACCATCCTTTTGTTCCCTTAGGATAGCCTAAGAACATATGCACTAGATTCCAATATATCAGTTGTCTCCTTTCAGCACATGTGCTGAACTACTCATAATCTGAGCATGCCTTAGACTAAGCGTTCGCTTAGTCCACATCTCTATGGGTTTAAGAGACTACTGACCTTAATAGAATCAAGCATATAGACCGTCGTATCCAGGACATATCCCTTTGAACAAATCTGGCTAATCTTAGAGTGGCTTATCATCTTCTTAACTTTTATCTTAAGAGACCTTCTTCCTTCCATGTGTTACACCATTCTGTTGGGGCACACTAGGTGCAGTGAGTTGGGACTAATCCCAATTTCTGATAAGTAAGTCCTATAACTATCCCTAGAAGTACTTGCCACTATGATCTAATCATAATGTCACCATACTTTAACTCTGATGTTTCTTCTGCATCAAACTTGAACTCTTTGATCTCATCAAAGTATTCAGTCTTGCAGTACATCAAGTAAAAGTACTTAATCCTTTGAATAATTATTTATAAAATACACAAAATATTCAAAGGTACCTCTATTCTAGATAGACTAAGGATCTATACTTATCAGGATGAACCAATTCCTACATATCTTTAGCTCTATGCCCCTAGGCTTAAAACAAGCCTCTTAGGTTTTGTTACCTCCCTAGTAAAAGTCAAAGATCTTTAAGGAAGACAAGTCTTCCATTACCAATGAACCCAAGGGCTTATTGGTTGACCAACCTTTGAATCCCACTAGAGGTTAATCAAGACCAAACCTTAGAGCCAAAATATATGTTTGGTTCTACTTGGAAAGAACCTTTCTCTTACTTTAGTTAAGATGATAAGCTATTAAACATCTAATTGCATCATGGGAGTTTTTGGTTTTATGTGCTAATTGTCTATCTATGTACTTTAACATATAATCCTTCTATTCCACTTTTAACAAATAAAAGCAACAGAATATCTTATTCCAGAAATTGAACAAAATGTTCTTTCCAAAATCTAAGTACATAAAGACAATCTATATAAAGCCAAAACTATATCAACCTATGCTAAAAACATAAATGAATAGATAAACTCCCACTGCAAATGTCATCTCCATAGCCTATCCATGTAGTCAGTAATATCCTCCTCAGCTAGCCGTCGGGTTCCTGGAACCCCTGCACAAAAATGCAGACATGATTAGTGGCATCCGTATCTACACACCAGGTACCGATAGATATCACCGCTAAACATGTTACAACGACAAAAGAAGAAAATATACCTATGGTACTGCTCTGACGACGGGGAAAATCCGTCTTCCAATGTCCTGACTGCTTGCACACAAAGCATTTGCCATTCGGCTTCTTTATGCATCCCTGAGGTCCCTATAATCCTGCTACTTTCTTTGCCCCAGAATGTTTCTTCTTCTTCTTTCCTTTCGGTTTAGAAGTAAAAACGTCCTGAGCAATGAAAGTCTGTGAACTCTAAAGAGAAAACGCCTCTGCCGCCTCGAGTTCTGTCAGAAGTTCTGCCCACGAATATGAACGCTTGTCCATATTGTAGCTTAGGCGAAACTTCTTAAAACTCACTGGTAGAGATTGGAGGATGAAATCGACCTGGGTTTCCCCATCGATTTGTGCTCCAAGGATTTTCATCTCCTTCAGTCAAGCCATCATTTTGAGAGCATGTTCCCTTACGGGCATACCCTCAACCAAGATGGTTGTAGTCAAGTTCTTCTTTACCTTTTGCCTAGCGGCTCGATTACTTTGACCGAAGAGTTCATCGAGTTTGGATGTTTTATCGCTAGTAATAGAAGAAGCCTGATTTTGATGACCTTCAGTCGTCTCGTCTGCTTCTAACCATTTCCTAAAATATTCAAACTCTTCTTCAGTATTAATCTCGCTAGGATTTTTGGTACAGAACTCGGCAAGATCACACTTGGGTTCCTCGGTAGTAGAGACAAGGTCCATTTTTAATTCCCAATCCATATCATTATTAGGGGTATTTATTTGGTTTTCTCTTTGAATTAGGTCAAGTGGGTCTAGATCCATTTTAAAGCACCTGAGAATCACAATAATCACACACTTTAGATTTTGAAAATAAATTGACTCCTCAAAAATAATTTATTACAAAATCTACCAATACCTCAAAACACCGAGAATTACGCATGCCACCTTAATGTGGACATATATGAATTCTACATTTGTGAGAGGAGCTTTTACCCATTAATTTTACTATCTTGTCAACCTAACTTTTTGACAAGTAAAATTAATAGTTAGTCCTCTTCGGCCATAAAAATAATAGCAGTGACTCCGTTGGGGAGGATACTAATATTTGTATCTAAGTGTTTACCATTACACGATACTAAGAAAATTATTTTCGATTGTGTGTCTTCCGTTGGGGAAGTACACACGCTCTTTAATAATTTTTTATAATCTTTTCTAACCCAGTGATCCGTAGAACAAGCCTATCCGTTATGGAGGAAGGCACTCAGAGCCAACGTGTGGGCTTGTTCGCATCACTTGTTAGATTGTAATGGAGGTTGCGGGACCCTTAGGGTCCCTCTCCCATATAGTTATTTACTTTTGAGGTTTTTCACATGCACACACACAACAAGCACATAAACCAATACAATAGTGCAATGAAAAAATCCTAGATTTTTTCAACTATTATGGCCTTGGTCTCTAATGCGCCTCCAGTCGTGTCGTCACCTCGTCCACTCCATCATTTCCATGCGCAAGCCATCATGAAGGAGTCCCCGAGCCGAGATGACTAGCTTACCTATTTACATCTATTGATCCTATACTCCACAAAGGAGTGTACATGAATTCTAGATCAAAAGTAAATAAAAGCTCAGCTAAACAAGTGTCATATGTAATTACAACAATTAAATAACTTATCTAGCCTCGTCAACCCCGAGGATTCAATTAATATACATCACGCACAATCAGTCACATACATAACCACAATTTGCCATAATATTTGGAATCTAGTACCTGCAACACAAAGTTAGCCTACGCACATCCAAAAATTATCCAGCAAAAATAATGTACATGATAATGTGCAGAAAAATAACCGAATCCTAAACACATAAAATCGGAAACATAACTCTGATACCAAATGTATACCATCTGCTGCATCATCTGTGACAGCATCTGGAGGTGCCACAAAAGGCGCCACTGGGGTTGATGCTACCGTGGGACCTACCGGAGGTACTACCGGCACTGCATTAAAAAATAGCGATTGTATCCGAGGGGATTGAGATCTCTGATCATCATGAGTCTCGGAAGAAGATCGTCCTCGGCCACGGAACCCTGTCCATGTCCATCTCACGAGAACCTCCTTGTCCCAGTCACCGTCGCTCGCTGGAACACTCGAGTCGTCCTGCGCGAGGGTCGACATGACCCACCAGGTCAACGGGGTGGAGTCAACTCAATACGACGCGGCATACCTGTAGAGATACGCCATTCGTTATAAATTCTAGAATCGACAACAAATCTTGTAGAAGAACCTAAGAAGGTCGCCTGGAGCTATCTCGTCGCCGCCATGTCCCAATCATGTCCAACGAGAAAACGACTCCGACACAAAATCTGAAAACACCCACAAGACCATAAGGTATCTTGCAAACCTCGCTCTGATACCAAATAAATTGTCATGCCCCAAGGAGTTGCTTGTCCGATACTGACCGAATTGCCACTCCCTCGACCCGGTAGATAATTCGGAAAACCTAACCTCTATGACTATCTCAACCGCTCCTACCGCAACCTATAGGACTGAAACCAGCGTCTGAATAAAAAGAAAATGAAAACAACGACAAAAGCTACATACTGGTATGACTTACGACAAACACACAGAACGAAGGCCTCCATGCCACACAAAAGTACAACCATATCAAAAATACCGCAGCGGAACTGCAAATGAAAATACAACTGAAGAACGAATGAAAAGGGGGTACCAACATGTATCCACAAACATATACAGGTAAAACGACGAAATAGTCTCGACGCACATAAAACGGGACAGGCTACCGGGGACTCCAGTCGATCATCCTGAAATAAAAACAAGGAGCTAATAGGGTGAGTTCAAAGTACTCAGCGGATATCTCATCAGATATGCAAGATAGTCTAAGCTAGTAATAGTAAAGCAGGCTATCGAAATAACACATGTACAGGCAAAGATAACTACAACTAATATGAGGAATAGAAAACACCAAACCAGTGTGGCGAGGTAGTCAAAACCAGGGCATAAAGGTCTCCTGTATATGCATGTCAATCATATGCAGCATCCAAGTATAGCAAGCACGGGCAAATGCAAAATATGCGTATGCACATGGTGCAATGACATAGTCACCCTTGCCGTCGGTCAAACATCGTCACCTATTTACAGGAGGAAATTGAGCGGAGGCCACCCTCCAATGTAGAACAGTGACTACCATCAGTACTCTGTCCTCACTACTCCTCAGCGATCGAGTAGACGGGATGTTGTCGGTGTACCACTCCTACCCCATGACCTATCTGGGGGTTATCTCTATCTGAATGTTAGCTCCCTGCCGAAGTAACACCCCTACCCCAGGTCATCTCTAGAGGTTATCTCTACCTGAGTGTTACCCCTACCCCATGTATATATATGGGGGAGAGACCTCTCTCTCTCATCTCCGGGAATATGGACTACCCAAGGAGGGACTCTGCCTACATTCACTAACCCATGAGTGCATGAGCGGAGCAACATAGAGCGTACTACCCATACTCCGTCAACCACTAACCTATGAGTGCATGAGCGGAGCAACATAGATCAGGTATGACTGTCGACCTATCTCAACCACAAGGGAGCCCCTGGTCGACAGTGATGCACAGTGCATGATGATGCATGACACTAGTCAAACAACATCCACTATCTAGTCCACCTATATCAACATGATATGCAAGGATCATAGATAATGCACCATAGCCTAAGTCCTAAAGGTATAGGTATCACATGACAGGTCTAGCATATACAATATCAGCATAAGGTAAAACAGGTATATAACAATACCTACCCTATCGCTAATCATAGCATATCAAGCATATAATATATGACTAATCCAGAAGATAAGTTAGAGGTACCTGCCTCCTATATAGACGTCCACAATCGTCGAGAACCCCCCGTCCAAAATAATATCCGCGACAAGGGACTAAGTCAACGGCTTGCATCAAAGAGCATAACTTATAAATTAACATTCCAAACAATTCTTAATTGAAATTAATTGATCCCAATTAAACCCTCAATTCCTAACCACCCAAGATTGGGTTCAGATTAGGTCTAACCTAAACCTAACCCAATCAAGCAAATCTAATCAATTGAACCAAATAACCCCAACCGAATTAACCTCAAAACTCCACCACCTGATCACTCATGCACACAAACACACGAACAGAGGGAGTTCACAACAACAGGAAAAACAAAGAACACATTTAACAATCCAGCTCAGAGCAACCACAACCAACTTCCAAATCCAAGTCCCCCATCCTCTCAAGCAAGCTCTCGACAGCCTTAATCTAGATCAAGAGCACATCACCCAATAGAAAGGTAATCAACTTCACTAATTAAAATCTCAACCGAAACCAATTGTGATCTACTAGAGGAATCAGATTTGAGACTCAATGATCAGAAACAAAATCAATCACACACATCTCACCCTCTCTTGATTCTGACGGTGACGAGATCATCGCCCGCTCGAGATGAAAATGATGAAATGTTGAATCATACTTTGGCCTTGTGATATGCTTCCTGGATAGGAGTGTTGGGACCGGGTGCATGTTGACATGGATACGGGTTCGTAATTTTAAAATTTAATTACGTGCAGCGGAAGGTTTAGCATAAATAATTTCTCAAATTATTTTAACCACGTATCTAGCATGCAACCTTATGTTGTGGAGACATGATCATACATTTAAAATTTTACATAAAGTAAACTAATTTACTTAATACCTCGCGTAACTCGTAGAAAGGGATGAGATCCAACCATAGCGTCCCTTGGAAGCTCCGCCTCTATTCGCGTCCACGCTGGGTTTTCTTCGGGATGACTTCGCAAAGCCACGAGTTTCGTGCCGACAAGAACTACTAGATTCTCCAAAGGCACGACAAGAATACCAAGAGAGAGATG
The DNA here is from genome assembly GCA_024364735.1 of Boesenbergia rotunda. NCBI lineage: Eukaryota > Viridiplantae > Streptophyta > Magnoliopsida > Zingiberales > Zingiberaceae > Boesenbergia > Boesenbergia rotunda. The sequence goes on along the minus strand of JAGFNQ010004187.1, from coordinate 244,717 downwards.
AAAAACTAACCACCAAACGAAGAACGGAATCAAGATTCCGGGAGGAAGGAAGCTGGAGTCGCGCCCGCTTCTTCTTCTTCTTCGGCTTCTTCTTGGTGGTGGAAGCTCACGGCAAAGGGGGAGGGCTCTAGGGCCGGTGGCACTAGAAGAGGGAGAGGGAGAGAAGGAGAGGGAGAGAGGCTAGGCAAGAATCCTTGATCTCTTGGATTAATTTCCAAGCCTTGCCTTGGTACCTTTATATAGTAGCCTCTTAATCGCCAAGTCTCCTCTTAACGGAATAAATTTTTCATAAGAAATTTATCTTATAAATTTTTCTATGAATTATTCCGTTATGCCAAGTTTTAATTATAAGTTAATTTATAATAAAAATAACCATGTCTCCCCTTTTATTATGGAAAGAAATTTCTTTATATAAATTTCTTTATATAAATTTCTTTATCATGGTAAATCAATCCATTATTGATTTTATAAAATAAAATAAATCATTCCAAGGTTTATTTTAATTTCCATTATAAATAAATCTCTTTATATAAATTTCTTTATACAAATTTCTTTATACAAATTTCTTTATCCATAATTTTATAAGACAAACCACGCGCGGTTTATTTTATAAATTTGAACCAAACAATTTGGTTCTTCCCTCTTATTGTGGCAGGCCAAACAAAGAGGGTGGGGACCCTCTTTGGCCGGCCAAACCCAAGCCATGATCTCACAAATTAAAATCATTTAATTCGTTCAATAAGTCTTCAAAAGACTTAGCCATTTTATGCTTCCGATGCGTCTCTGAAAAATTCAGATTCGACTTATCTCTCTTGATCGGAAAATCTAATTTTCAACTCGTTTTAAATCCCTCAGACTACTCGTAGTGCGTGTGACTAAATAGGCTTTCGATTTATGTTGGCCGTCTATAATTAACCAATTATAGAACGATCATGAGTGGCACCTAGTAGTACATCATGATCCCCAATTAATCGAAAGATCAACGGTTGACCTCAGAAACTATTCTGAAACCCTTCAGCAGCTTTAATGAATCGTGCCTCATTCCCTTCACCATATTATACCCACTTGGTTCAGGACATGGTCTATGTGTGTCAGTCCCCACTAGGCTGACTACGTCACACCTAGCCCAAGTAACGTTCTCTCGTCCTACGGATTCTAATTACTCTCATGTATTTAAGAGATTCATACTCTGAACATGTCATGCTCTGGCCAGAGGCTTCGAGTAACAATCCGACGATAGGCCTTGAGTATATATCCCCTCGCAAGGAGTGGTGAATCCTTTGTAGGATGTTCAAACATCTTCGGGCACTTCGGCTTATACCCAACCATCCTGGGTCCACACCTCCTTGGAGATGCTTGCTTAAGATGTCAAAGTATAAGTCTTCATGACCAAGATGACTTGAACACCGCAAGTCAAAGGAACATCGCACTTAAGCTGCAGTAAGAACTTCATTGACATATCTATATGTAGATTACCATATGAAGTCTTACAGCTAGTCACTCCAATGAACTAGTTCCCTTAACTAACATTCATGTTTATCTCCGGACATCCCAATGTCACCAGCCAGTGAGAATCAGCTGATTAGAGAATAACCCATGCCAGTCTTAACAGAATTGATAGTGTCCATATTTATCAATTCATCGACTAGGGACAATTTCAATACTTCATAATTGCACATGTAGAGATAATCACTAGTTGTGAATTCATCACAAATTCTCTCATGCCATGAATTATATTGCGGACATTCAGTAAATGAGTTTAAGATCTCAATCAAATACACGAACATGTATACTCAAATAGTGAATATTCATTTATTAAAGTAAATGATTACAATCATAAGGCGATTGCCTTAGGACACTTCTCTCATATTACTAACAAGGAGCTCGGTGCAACTCAGTGAAGTCTCGTTGACTAAGTGGAGATGACATCGTGAGCTCGCGGCGATGGCGAGCAGAGGATGAACTAGAGACGAAGGTGAAGTCGGAAGAGGGCGAATTCACTCGAATCGGGTGAAACAAAACAGCGAAGGGAAAACTGATATAAATGACCATTTTACGTTTAACCCCTCCCTCTTTGGCTATTCCCAAAAGACCCCCTAGGTTTCAGAGATTATGCCTTTTAGCCCCCAAAATTTTCCAAATGTTGACAGGAGGCTAACTCAAGCTGCTTGACTGAGATTGTTCAGGAAGGAACCTCAACTTAAGTCTAACAACTTGAGAAAGAGAATTCCTCCTTGAAAACTCAATGAAGGAACTGAGAGTTGCCCTAGAGGGGTTTACTTCAGGTTTCAAGAATCATGATATGATTCTTGGAAAATAAAAAGTCATTCTTAACCGATCTAGAATTGGCTACAGAACCAACTCACGGTATAGATCATACTATTCTATGTTGAACCATTCTAGCACCCGAGTCCAGGCATGAGTCCCAAAACTTAGCTTAACTAATCAAGTAGAACCAAATCACTATTTGATCCCCAAGGATAAAATTCATATCGTAGATAGTCCATACTGAGGCTTTAGTCTAGGGGAGCCAATAGATGATTTCTTTTTTATTTTGATTGCTTGAATGGTTGTCCATTTAGTTTTCTACAAAATTGTCATGTTTAGGAATAGAAATGGTTAGTTAAGGACCTGACTTGATTGAAACTTGCACAACCTAGTATTAGGGTGTGACAAAGTGATAGTACATTAGGGAAGTCTGTCTAAGGAGTCAGGTAGTGTAAGGTGTACCCTATTTGATCTTTTTAGACCGGTGGAACTTGTCGAAGCTACCTCGCCACATCTTTGACTAGTTAGACCAAGGATTCTCAAAGAGTAACTTGATAATGAAATTTCTTTAAAAGCCTTTGTATAAGAAAGGGTTGTTGCTCCGATAACCAAGAAAGTCACTGTGCCTCACCAAAACCTAGAAGCCAATTATTGAAATTTATTTTCAATTTACAACTTGTTAATCTTGAATATAACTCAAGCCTTAATCAAATCATAGTTTTTAATTTAAATTCAAAGATAAAATTTGACGCATCCCACAAAATAGATAAGGATATCCTATTTTGTCACTTAGAAGTGGGTGAGATGCTTAGGGCCTAAAAGTTTAGTCCAACCCAACCAACTACACATCGAATTAATTTTACCATTAATTTAATGAATCAAATTTAAAATTTTACCTTATCTAAAATTTTAAACTTAAAATCCTAAACTCAATTTTTTAAATTTTAAAACTTAATTTCAAAACTTAACCTAATTTTTTAAAACTTAAATTTAACTCAATGTTTTAAAATTTAAACATAAAATTAAAATTTCAAATTTAAACTTAAACTTAATTTTTTCAAATTTAAAATTAACTTAATTTTTCAAATTTAAAGTAAACTTAATTTTTCAAATTTAAATTTAACTTAATTTTTCAAATTTAAACTAAACTTAATTTTTCAAATTTAAACTTAAACTTAATTTTTCAAAATTTAAACATAACTTAAATTTTCAAATTTAAACATAACATAATTTTTCAAACCTAAACTTAACCTTATTTTTCAAAATTTAAAACTTAATTCCAAAACTTAACTTAATCATTCAAAATTTAAAACTTAATTTTAAACTTACTTAGTTTTTTTTAAAATTTTAAACTTAACATAAATTTAAACTTAACCCAATTTTTCAAAAATTTAAAACTTAATTTTTCTTTAACTTAACTTAATTTTTTTTAATTCAAAAATCAATCTTAACTTTTCAAAATTAATTTAATAATATTCTTACTTAAACTTAATTTACAGCTTAATGAGATACACCTTTTTTGTTTTGATTGTATATTTTGAATTGATCGCCGGTCAAAGATGGTCAACCGGGCGCCCGAGAACCCACTCGAGCACCCGACACTTTATCCACTACCAAACGGGATCTTCGAGGCGCCCATGGTTTTACAAAACCACGGGCGCCAGTCAAAAACCACTGACACTAACCTGACTCGGGTCGCGCGGGACCCCACTCGGGCACCCCCACACTTTTTCCTGCCCCAGGCGGCCTTAAAGGAACTCAGGTGCTCAGCCGATGGCTATATAAGCTACCAGCCAACATCCCTCCAAGCCACACCAAGGTGCCTCAAGCCCTTAAAACTACATCTTCTCCTCCCCTTTACCCTTCTATACTCTCTCCGAGTGGTCGCGATCAACTGAGGGTCATCCTCCCTAATCAAGATTCGATCATTCCTCCTCGGTAAAATTCTAACCTAAATGTTTTCTTATTTTTCTAATTTTCTGGCTTAATAATCATGTTATTCCTTTTAGTAAACGTCGTGTCACTAAGGCTGACCCCACTGCCGAGCCTAGCCCTGACCCTAGGTTCCCATCATTAGTCCTCTTCAATAAGTTTGCAAGTACTATCTATAAACCACTTAAAACCCACTATCTTAGTAGAGGCTTCTTTAATCAATCATCTCCCTCCTGTAGGAGCCATTAACTACTATCAACTTGACTGTTTAGTTTATTATAATACCTCAATAAATACAACCTTATGTGCAGAATTGTATAATAACTTGGTCAAGATTAATGATTTTAGCTATTCTACCTTAGTCCAGTCCCTTCCCCTTACGATTACCCCTGCCTTATTTACTCATTTTCTTAGACTACGACCCTTTCAATCCACTTTCGTCTACTACCCTCCTAAGGACCTTCCCTTTTCCTGCTCCTTACTCTCACATCAGCCTTGATACACTTTACACTTACTTTTTCGGGGGTGTGAGAGATCCGACATTGTCTAACGTCCGATCTGTTGTCCTGCGTATCTAGGACTATGCACTCTATCGAGGTTTAGTCCGCTGCATTCTACAATGACTTCTCGAGATGTAGCGGTTATGAGACCTTTCCACTCCTTCCTACTTTATGCCATGATTCACCGCCTCGATATAGACATCGGACTCCATATTTTCCAGATGATCATCTACGCGTCCAGTGTCTCTACCCGATCGAGAGTTTGAACACCTTACTATCATATCTTGACCACACTCTTCTAGTCTTACGGATACGATATTACTGCTAGTGAGGTTATTAGGATGACAGAGTTCGATGAAGTAGGGATTAGGAACTTCTCCTTAGTAGCGATAGACATCTCGGCCACCAGGGTCATCTCGTGGAGACGACGGGGAGCTCCACCGCAGGATGATTCAGAGGACGACAAGGACTTCGATGTTGAGGACTTCGCTGTCGAGATCAAGGCGAAGCTGGAGCACATACCGCCATCCCCTCCTCCTTTGACTATGGACCAGTGCCTTACACGAATTGAACAGGAGATTCATAACCTTCGGGAGGAGATGGAGGCCCATCATGTGGAGAGGATGGACGCCGATCAGGCCCACCACGCAGAGATGATGGTTATGTTTCAATAATGGCATCTGGGCTCATCTTCTTCATATTCTTGCTTTGTATTTTGACAATGAGTGGATCTGGACTTGACTTGGTTGTTGACCTTCTTATATGACTTAGTTGATTGTGGTAGACCTCTATTGACTTGCCTTGTTTATTTTATTGTGCTTAGTAGAATAGGTTTATTTATTTATTTTTGATTAATTAGAATCATTGTTTATCTTTTCAAAAATTATTTTTTCGAAAATTATCTTCTTTAGCTATTTTTCATAAATTATTAACAATTTTTCAAAAATTCATATTTTTAAAATCATGTTTTTCTTAAAATACATTTTTAATTTTTTGACTTAGTTTTTCAAAAACTTGCCCCCCCCCTCAAAACTAGAGATTTCTTCGTTATGGACTTAGCTTATGACTTAATCCTAGTTTGCATGTTCCTATATACTTAGAAGCTAGCATCTCGCAACCACATTAGGATATTTTGATTAACAACTTAGACTGGGTTGAGATACTTAGGTCTATGTCTTAACTCAAGATGCTTTAAGTTAGTGCATCAAAAGTTATTGGGGCAATAAATATAGTTGAACATCAATTAGGTTAAGTAATCAAACTTAGAAAATCTAACTTGATAAGAGTACTTAATTTGACTAACCCAAGTGAAAGTTACTATTTTATAACAATTAGTAAGTCACAAAATGGGTTAGACAGGGACCCAAGGATTTGTGTTTTTATGTTTTTCAAATTATTTTTTAAAATTATTACATGGTTTTTTTGTATGCTTAGACTTAAATCATGCTTGGACTCAAATGGATATATTAACTTTCTTCAAATTCTGTTCTTCAATATTAGTTCTTTATTATTGCTTAACTATTTCAAAATTGTCATGTAGAACATATTATTTGCTTCCTTAAAAGATAATTCTTGACATGTTTTCTACATAGAATTATTTTTCAAAAAAAATTTCTATACTTATGTTTTCAAAATTCACAGACTCTGAAACCTAATAATTTTAAGTTCTTCTTCCTCTCCGTAATCAATCTTTTTTTACAAAAGGGGGAGACTAGAGAAAAGTAAATTCTTCCAAAGAATTTAAGTAATTTTTTTTATCTCTTCTCTGGAAAATTTTTTTATATATGGCAAAGGGGGTGAATAGGAAAAGTGAAGTTAAAATGTTTTTCAAATTTTTACTTTAAGTTTTTTTTCAAAATATTGTTTTTCAGGTTTTTAAAAAGGATGTTTTTATTTAAAACTCTATTTTTTCAAAAGGAAGAAACTTCAATTTACTATATTTTTCAAAGGGAAAATTTTTAAAATTTAAATTTAACTTACAATTTTTTTCAAAATGATACTCGAAAGTTTTCAAAGTAATGAACTTTTTCAATGTAATACTTAGAATTTTTCAAAGAAATTAGAAAATCTTTTAAATTGAAAATTACATCTTTTTCAAAAGCTTCAGGGGGGAATTTTAAATCCAGGGGGAGCTTTATGCATTCTTTCAATTTTGTAAGATTTTTTTCAAATTACAAATGTTTTAAAACCTAAAGGGGGAGATTACTTATCAAGGGGGAGAGTTAAATGTTTTTTCAAATTTTTCTAAAATTGCTCTAATATTGAAAAAATTGGATAACTCTATTTCATTACTTGCTTATATATGTTTTTAACTTTACTATTGAACTGAGTTGCCATAAATCAAAAAAGGGGAGATTGTTGGTGGCGGAAGCACTAGATCGAACATGGTTTTGATAATGGCAAAGGCTTCAAAGTTATGTTTGTGTTGTGATCTAACATATTTGCTAAGTGTGCAGGAAAGTCCTAGTTTGTCTAGGCACAAAGTCTTGAACTACAGGGTTGAGCACGAAGTCCTAATCGAGTACTAGGAATGAAATCCTAGCCGAGGGTTGGGCACCGAAGACCTGACCGAGGGTTGTGCACGAAGACCTGGTTAAGGACTGGTCACAAAAACCTGGTCGAGGACTGGGCACGAAGACCTGATCCGGAAGATCGGACTGATGACTTAGCCGAGCGAGGACTACGGACAGAAGTAGGGACGGGTCGAGGTACGGACGTCTTGAGATCCGAGAGCTTTGAAGGTCGAGGAAAAGTCCAACCGGAGGTGGCGGTTGGCAAAAGGTAACTTCGCCAGAGTGGAGTAGGTGAGAACGCGTTCCCCGGAAGAGGGAACAGTAGGCGTCGGTCTGACCTAGGATTTCATTTGAAATCCAAAGTCAGGATCAAACAGCTTTGGCTGCCAAATATTTATGCATTCGATATATACTATTATATTCCTGGACTAACCCTGATTGCAGGCTAAGAAAAGCAGCTGGGCGCATTGGGGGTGCCTGAGAGGACTCAGGTGCCCGAGAAACTAGGCGCTCGAGTGGTCTCGAGCTTCGTAGTTTGGATTGGTCAGTGTTGGCAAACCTAGTTGGCGGCTGCTGATTGGACAAGCCACGTCAGTAATCAGGCACCCCAAAGCACTCAAGTGCTCAAGAGTGGATAGAATTTGGCTGAGTCAACGAATGACGACGCGGCTGAATCAGCGACGTGGAGGAGCCCCCATGCGCCTTCGGGCGCTCGAGTGCCAATATAAAAGGGGTTTCACCTCCTTAGTTCCAGACATCAATTCAAGCATTCAGAATCACTACAATTAAGTTTCCATGCTCAAGTTCATCATGTCAAAATAGTCCAAGATCGACGACACACAGCTTCTACGATGAAACACCGTCTTCTTCCTTAAGCAAGTGTTGTCAATATAATGTTTTATTTTTATTTGTACTTAAATCTTCATACTCTGTAACTCATTTTGTAGATTATAGAATTGCCCAATGAAAATGGTCAAGGACCATGGGCCTTGGAGGAGGAGTTGTCACATACTCTAACCAAGTAAAACAAAGCCTGTTAGCATTGTTGTTTCTTGTCATTTTGATTATTCTGCTACGTTTACTCACGTTTTTAATCCAAAATTTTCATATCAATATTCACCCCCTCCTCTATCGATCACATTGATCCCACAATGACTTGGTTTCATGTAGGAGACCCTTATTATTGCTCACAAGCAATATATCGTCTATGTACAGAACAAGTATAACAACCTTGCTCCCACTGAATTTGACATATATGCACTGATCAACGAGGTTCACTTTAAATCCAAATGATGTAACCACCTGATCAAATTTTTGATACCATTGATGGGACACCTATTTTAAACCATAAATGAAGTTCTTTAATCTACATACTAGATGCTTTGAGTCTGAGGACTCAAAGTTCTCCAGTTACATAATATATATAGACTCCTCTATGTCTCGATTGAGGAATGCAATCTTTACTTCGATTTAATGTAGCTCCAAATGAAAAATGAGCTACAAGTATCATGATTACCCTAAGGGAGTCTTTTGTCGATATAGGTGAGAAAGACTCCTTATAATCAATGTCTTCCATCTAAGTGAATCCCTTGTCAACAAAACGAGCCTTATACCTTTCGATGTTGCCTTTCGAGTCTCTCTTGGTTTTTAATATCCATTTACAACCAACGGGATTCGAACCTTCAAGCAATTCGGCAAGTTCTCAAACGTCATTGTCTACCATATACTTCAACTCTTCTTGTATGACGTTAATCCACATTTTGGGGTTAGAGCATCATTTGACATTTTCGAAAGATATAGGATCACTTTCCAACCCTTTATCAAAATCATACTCTTGGAGATAAACATAATCACGAGAATTCGTGGTTCTCCGTTCCCTTGTGGATCGCCTTAAAGGCACTTATGTTTGAGGTGGTTGAGGTACTTGCTTATCAATATGAAGTAAACTTCAATTTTAGTGGTAGGCTCCTTCAATTTCATTGGAGATATCATAGGAATATCTTAGTTCACTACACTCACTGATATGTAGTATCCATAATGTTAGGACCTTGTCGTTTAGCTAGAGGGGGTGAATAGCTACTTTTCGATTTTCTTCCTACACGTGTTAGCAATAGCTACTTTTCGATTTTCTTCCTACACCTGTTAGCAAGCGCAAGCGGAAAACTAAAACACAAACCTAAAACAATGCTAACACCAAACCTTTACATGGTTCGGAGATGATACTCCTACTCCACGGCTATCCGTAAGGTGGAAGATCCCGATCCGTCGGTGGATGACTCCCCGAAACACCTCTGGCTAGCTCTTGTCGCTCCTTGTGGGTGGAGAAACCTCACCACAATCCCTTGACAAATTCTGAGCACTTGTAGGCTACTAACAAGCTATACCCAAGCTTGTTTCACTAAGGAAACTCAGCCAAAAACGAGCCCTCTTAAATAGTGCTCGATACTGTTCTGACCATTACTAGTCGACTAGTGCTAACACCAGTCGACTGGTCCTCGCGAATTTGAATGTCACAGCCCGATGATTCAAATTATGGTCGACACCAGTCGACTGATCGCAGGATCAGTCGACAGATCTTTCTGTGCTCTACATCAGTTGACTAATCCAAGCACCAGTCGACTGCCACCTTCCCAAGCCTAGGGTCTCCCTTCCCGAGTATAATTCTCTCAGCACTCGAACCCTCACGACTTAGCTGACTCTTCATCCAGTAGTCTTGACCTATTGCCTTCTGATAGATGTGTATACTAAAAGATTTGCTCTTTTATATGTAAGATCACCTTTATTTTGAAAAGAGAATCACAACAACACTAGGTGCTTGTTTATATTAGTACATGCATAAAAGTCCTTTACTTCATATTGTAGATAACATGGTGTATGGTGTTACAAGGAAGATCATGTTATCAGTCCCTTGCCTAGTATAAGTAGAGGTTCACAACCGAGATGGAATTGGACAACCCATCGGGATGGTTGTAGTGTAATTAGGTGTGGTTGGTCTTGACCATAGAATTATGTTAGATCGTTGTCGGCTTGCTAGACGGGGGGTGAATAGCAACTTTCGATTTCCTTCCTACAATTGTTAGTGCGCAAGCGAAATATACCAACTAAAAACAAAACTAACAACAAGGAAGATATCTATTTACGTGGTTCGGAGATAAATACTCCAACTCCACGGCTGCCCGTAAGGTGGGCGATCTCTAATCCGTCGATGGATGATTCCCCGGAGCACCTCCGACTAGATCTCGTAGCCTCTTGTGGGTGGAGAAACCTCTCCACAACTCTTGGACACTACCTGAGCAAAGAAGGCTACTAACTCACTCTATCCAAGCAAGTTTCGCCAACCGTAAACATCTTGAACCGAGCTCCTTTAAATAGAGCTCGAGCTGAATATGACCGTTGGCCAGTCGACTACTCCTCGAGCAGTCGACTGGTCCTCCCTGAATTCGAATCCTCATACTGACCTTTCGAATTCTAGCCATCCCAGTCGACTGCCCATGGGTCAGTAGACTGGTCCCCTTCTAAGCATAGGGTTCCCTTCCCGAGTACATTTCTTTCCGCACTCAAACCCTCCTGGCTTAGTTCCCGAGTACAAACACTCACACTCGGACCCTTACGACCTGGTCGACTCTTCAATCAGTAGTCTCAATATGTTGCCTTCATGCCCTCTTGGTCTTCGGCTCCCGTCCCTCGAATGCGCACGCAAGCCCTCGGCTTGCCTCCATGCCACCCTTCACGTATGCCTCGAAGTCCGCATCCCTCAGTTCATCGTCTCTGCCCATGGTCCCTCGGATGCGCACACAGGCCTCCAGCTTGCCTCTGTGCCACCCTTCACCTGAAGGCATCCAACCAAATCTATGTGTACCTGCAAACCTGCACACTCACATACACATATTAGTCCAACAACAAACCCTAACTTAATCATATTGATACACACATCAAAACTCATGATCCTCCATATCATACTTGGGTTGATTGCCTCAACAATCTCCCCCTTTTTGATGTTTGGCAACATGTTTTAGTTAGGTAAACAAAAACAACAATATCAATAGCAATTGAAAATTAAAGCATAGCAAACAAGAGGCAACCTCCCCCTTAACCTATGTCCTCTCCCAATTTTCAATTCTCACAACCCACACCAAGTTAAGTTCTACCCAACTTAACACCATAACACCAAGTTAAGTTCTACCCAACTTAACATCACAAGTTTCCCATGTCAAGTTAAACCTAACTTAACATCACAAGTTCTCCCCCTTTGACACCATCAAAAAGATTGCCCCAAGCAATCCTACCCCTAGTGCCAAAAAGAACTCAACCTATATCTGAAAAACCCCTCAAAAATCAACATACAGTGTTACCAGTCAACTACCCTCCGTTATTCTCAACATACAGAGACATCAGTCGACTACCCCCTGGGCAGTCGACTGATACCTGTGAATTCCTAATTTTTTAGTCCGAATTTCAGAAATGTATAACTAATTCCACAAACCTCCAAAAAATCTGAAATTTCGTGGAAAGGTTTGTGGAGCCTATGTTTACTTGGAAAAAATATATTTTCAAACAAATTTACTCCGGATCCCATGATTGGTACAAAATTCAAAACTACCCAAATTGTGTCAATGAAACTTATCCAAAAGATCTAGTTTTGACCTCTCCTTGGTGTATCTTCCCATTCCTAATCATAATACATTCCTAGTACTGAATTATATGATGTTCACACATTAACCATCAATTTCTACCAAATGTAATCCCATTTCTATCTTTTCCTCCATAAATCTTCTTTTAATGTGTCAATTCCCTAAGATTAAGACTCACCTTAGTCTTCCAACCCTTTTTGGCACATGTCATAGTCCATCTAATCTCCTAGGAGAAATTCTCCTGAGATCCATTGACCATGGATCCCATTTTGACCTCTAGAGCTATCCCTTGAGCTCCTAGTCCTAGTCACCTCCCTAGAGTTAGATGTATATACTAAAAGACATTGCTCTTTTTATATATGAGATCATCTAATTTTTGAAAAGAGAATCACAACAACAATAGGTGCTTGTTTAAATTAGTACATACATGAAAGTCTTTTACTACGCATTGTAGATAACATGGTATATGGTGTTACATGGAAGATCGTGTTATCAGTCCCTTGCCTCGTATAAATAGAGGCTCACAACCGAAATGGAATTAGACAAACCATCGAAATGGTTGTAGTGTAATTAGGTGTGGTTGGTCTTGACCATAGAATTACACTAGTGTGCTTTGAGTACATTGAGCAGGACCAAAACCCGAGGTTATCCAATTTGTACTGACTCAATAATTATATAGAACCTCAGATTTTATTATGGAGTACGATCCCTTAATCCCGATATAATAACGGGCATATATTATTATTTATTATTTCTTTAATTTACCAATGGACGAGATCTATTCTGTTAGATCGATATGCCCGGTAAGTTGGGAGATAATATTAATAATATGATGTGTTGTTGATTATTGACGGAATCCGTGTCCTGGTGAGTCAGGTTGATGATGCCCCCTTGATGAGCTCGAAAGGTTCATCATGCTAAACCCTGCAGGTGGATTTGATCCGGCATGATGATAAGTTGAGTGGTACTAGTCAAGGACTCAGAGGTTAATTAATTTGAATTATCAATAATTTAAATTAATTAACGGGCATTCGAGATCTTAAACACGGGGGGATGGACAACTCGTAATAAGTGGAGCTCATATGTAAATATGGGGGTCGGTGAGGTAATTCAATGGGGATCCTTTAGTGGAATGGATCCTCATTAATGGGTCGGGTTTGGATCCATTAGTAGGCCAAGATCCAACTCCTCCTCATGGTCCCTATCGTAGCCCTATATATATCCCATAATAGCATGAAACCAAGAGGTTAATCGATCCGATGAATTAATCCAAGGATACACAAGGAAACCCTAAGGGTTTCTCTCCTCCTCTCCTCTTCTCTCTTCCCCTCTGGTCGCGCCGACTCATGCGTGGAAGAAACTCTTCTTCAACGACTCAATTGCCGAGGGCAATTGTTTGCCTTGGTCAACAATTGCGGCCAAGGCAATTGTTTTGCCTTGGGATTAATTGCCGGTGCTTTGCCTTGGGATTAATTGTCATGAGGCAGTTAATCGGCACCAAGTCAAGATTAATTGCCTTGATGCAGTTAATCGGCACCAAGGCAAGATTAATTGTCGTGAGGCAGTTAATCGGCGCCAAGGCAAGATTAATTACTGTGAAGCAATTATTCGGAGCCAAGGCAATTGCTTTGCCTTGGCAACAATGGCCGTGAGTCTTCTTTGACAGCAAGTTGCCTCGGGCTTGGGGCATGACAACTTCCTTCGAGTTGCTTAGAAGAACACAAGTCGGAGTTATGGAGTTGCTCGGAACACAAGTTGCTTGTGCATCTTGGAGTTGCTCAGATCACAAGAGCTCCAAGATACTTGTCGTTCAGGCGCTGGCAGTGGAGGAAAGAATCAATTGGGTTTGTGTATGGATTATCTCCTTGGAGTGGCCAGCGGCTTCCCTTTTGTTAGGGATTGGTTGGCAGAAGGAGAAGGGATCGACTTGGTGACCACAGGTCTTGGTAGATCGTCGCCCACACGATGTCCAAGAGGGGAGGGTCATATGGTAGAAGATTGTAAGGTAATGGAATGTATATTCTTCCTTGTCTCCTTTCGTTCCTTTTATGCCTTGTTTATTCGTCTAGTCATTTTATGTTTGTTAATTTATTATTATGATTCCAAATCATGATGAATAATTTATTAACTAGACCCCGACCATAAACACAAAAGCCGGCGATCGACTCATCGCCTTTTCCGCGGTCGAACGATCGAGTAAATTACAAGGCCGATTTTGGAAATTGGCTATGTTGTAATTTGGATCGTTCGATACGACACGAGATGGTCGATGGGAGATGGGTCTCCATTCGGATTAAATTTTTAATCCGTAGACATGGAGAGGTCTCTCGGATCGACCGAGTATTCGCTTAGGAAACCCACCAAGCCATACCCAACAGCTAGATGACTTTTCTACAAAGGCAAGACCGCACCGGTGTACCTCCGGTGCTTCTTGACTTTCAACTATAACTCTCTTGACTCTATATACCTTTTTCTTGGTCAAATCCTTCTTTTCCCCTTTAAATGGCTTTTCCTTGCCATTTTTGACCTTTTCATTACCATAATAATAGGGCATCCTTGAATATGACTTTTTCCTATCATTTAACCTCCTAAGGGGATATCCTAGACCCGGCCTATCATTTCTAATGTGTTGATCCATTGGTATCACACTCAATCCCTTGAACCCTCTAATGAGTCTCTCTAGGTTCTTTTCTAATTTATCAAGCTTTGCCCTCAAAACTTGATTTTCCTTTTCTAAATTTCTAACCTTAGTATCACCATGTCCATTTTGATCACTCCTAAATCTACCTATTTTCTTAGACATGTGTCTCCCTTTCTTAGGATTGATGTCTTGATCCTTAGGTCTAGCAACCCTAGATTTATCATGAATCATAGATTTCTTGTTATTTTGGAACACAATAGTGTTTTTATTTTTATCATGATACTTAAAGCCAAAAGTATGCATAGGCAAGCAATCATTATTATTTCTAGCATTCATAAAAACATTTGAAGCATATGTAAAGTTAGGGATTACCTCCCTTACCCTTGTAGCTCTCCCTTGATGTGAGCTTCTCCTTTTCTTCTCAAATTTTTCTCGTCTCCTTAAATGTTTCATCTTCTTGAGCTCTACTTTTCTTGGACATTGAGTGTGATAATGTCCTAGCTCCCCGCAAGTATAGCACCTAATGAGCTTCTTTTCATTCTTTTCCCTACAACCCACATTAGATTTAAAATGAATTGAGTTGAATTTAGGGATTAGCTCCTTTTTATCTAGTGGACACTTGTCCTTGTAGTGCCCCTTCTTGTTGCATCCAAAACATATGATGTGCTCTTTTGATTTGGCTTTGGTGGAGGTTGGAGCTTCTTCTTGCTCCGGTATGGAAGTGGGTCTCTCCTCCCCCTCAATCCTTGAGGTGGTGACCTCTTCCTCTTCCCTTGATGAAGTGGACGACCTCTCACTTTCTTCTTCCACTTCACTTGATGAGATGAGCAATTCTTCTTCTTCTTTGTCTTCTTGGACCATTTGACTTGTCTCCTTGGGCTCTTCCACTAATTGAGCTTGTATATGATTTTCATGGACTTTTCCTATCTTATTCCATAGCTCATATGCATTTTCGTATTTACCTACATCACTCAACACATTTTTAGGTAAAATATCAATTAACATACTAATTATCTTCTCATTTGCCCTAGAATGTGCTTGTTGCTCCGTAGTCCAATATCTCGATCGGAGCTTCTTTCCGTGCTTGTCTCTTGGAATTTCAAAGGGCTCTTCTATTACCATCATACACTCCCAATCCATTCCAAGCCAAGTCTGCATCCTTGTCTTCCAATAACCAAAATCTTTATGATCATAGTATGGTGGAGTGTTGATATCATCCCCTAACTTGTCTTCTATCATTCTTCTCCTCTAGCTTGTGCTCTTTTGGCGGTTATTCCAACGAGAGCGGACCTTCGCTCTGATACTACTTGCTAGATCGTTGTCGGCTTGCTAGAGGGAGGGTGAATAGCAACTTTCAGTTTCCTTCCTACAATTGTTAGTGCGCAAGCGAAATATACTAACTAAAAACAAAACTAACAACAAGGAACACACCTATTTACATGGTTCGAAGATAAAAACTCCTACTCCAAGGCTGCCCGTAAGGTGGGTGATCCCTAATCCGTCGGTGGATGATTCCCCGGAGCACCTCCGGCTAGATCTCGTAGCTCCTTGTGGGGTGGAGAAACTTCTCCACAACTCTTGGACACTACTTGAGCAAAGAAGGATACCAACTCACTCTATCCAAGCAAGTTTCGCCAAGTGTAAACAGCTTGAACCGAGCTCCTTAAAATAGAGCTCGACCTGAATATGACCGTTGGCCAGTCAACTGCTCCTGGAGAAGTCGACTGGTCTTCCCTGAATTCGAATCCTCATACTGACCTTTCGAATTTTGGCCATCCCAGTCGACTGCCCCTGGGGCAATCGACTAGTCCCCTTCTAAGCCTAGGGTTCCCTTCCCGAGTATATTTCATTCCGCACTCAAACCCTCTTGGGTTAGTTCCCGAGTACAAACACTCACACTCAGACCCTTACGACTTGGTTGACTCTTCAATCAGCAGTCTCTATCTGTTACCTTTATGCCCTCTTCATCTTCGGCTCCCGTCCCTTTAATGCGCATACAAGCCCTCGGCTTGCCTCCATGCCACCCTTCACGCATGCCTCGAAGTCCACATCTCTCGGCTCATCGTCTTTGCACATGGTCCCTCGGATGCGCACATAGGCCTCCAGCTTGCCTCCATGCCACCCTTCACCTGAAGACATCTAACCAAGTCTATGTGTACCTGCAAACCTGTACACTCACATACAGATATTAGTCCAACAGCAAACCCTAACTTAATCATATTGACACACACATCAAAACCCATGATCGTCCAGATCATACTTGGGCAGATTGCCCCAACAAATTACACTAGTGTGCTTCGAGTACATTGAGCAGAATCAAAACCAGAGGTTATCCAATCTGTACTGGCTTGATAATTAGATAGGACCTCATATTTTATTATGGAGTACCATTCCTAAATCCCGATATAATAACGGGCATATATTATTAGTTTTTTTTTTGATTTATCAATGGACGAGATTCATTCTGTTAGATCGATAGGCCCGGTAAGTTGGGAGATAATATTAATTATATGGTGTACCATTGATTATTGACAGAATTCGTATCCTGGTGAGTCAGGATGATGATGCCCCCTTGATAAGCTCAAAAGGTTCATCCTGTTAAACCCTGCAGGTGGATTTGATCCAACATGATGATAAGGTTGAGTGGTACTAATCAAGGATCTAGAAGTTGATTAATTTAAATTGTCAATAATTTAAATTAATTAATGAGCATTTGATATCTTAAACACAAGGAGATGGATGACTCATAACACTACAAGAAAAAAGTCTTATTGTGACATTTACTTTATGACACTTAATAGCAAATGTCATTATAAACTATTTATAATGACACTTATTAAAACAGATTATTTTTATAAATAAAATATCTAATTAAACCCTTTATCATGACACATTTTATAAATGTCATTATAAATTAATAAAAATTATTTAATTTGTTTAACCTAAAATTTTTCCAACTTCTACCGTATCCTAAAATTTGTGGTAGTCGAGAATTGGCGAGGCAGCAGGTGTAAAATATGGTGTATAAATAATAATAATAATAATAAATATATAAAAAAATAAAATATGTATATAAATATATATATGGTTATATATAAAAAAAAACTTATATATATAATCACCATAAATAGGAGTTAAAAAAATTTGAATCAATCATATAAAATTTTGAAATATTTTTTTGATATTTTTGATAATATTTACAGAAAAATTGTATGCAATATAAATTAGTTTTAAATTATTTAAGGAAAAAAATTTATTTTCGAATATATATATATATATATATATATATATATATATATATATTCTCCTTCTCTCCCCGAGCCAAATCCCTAAACCCAACGCCGCCCTCTTCTTCTTCTTCTTATGCATCTCCTCCCTCGCCCGACCTTTTCCTCTCCTCTTCTCCTCTTCACAAATCGCGGCGACCACCTCCCCTCGTGTAGGCAAGTAGGATTGGAAGCTGAAGCTGAGCGCATCTCCTCCTCCTCCTTCCCTGCGGTTCACCAATCGCCGTGAGAACGAGGCAGTTGTCGACCACCTTGAAGTGCCAATTGCGAGCCTTCCTCCCCGACCTTAGCGAGGCTGCAACATTCGGAGCCCTTCTTGATCTGAGCCACCGCAGCGAGTACAAGCCGACGTCACCCCTCTCACTCGATCTCTCTTTTCTGACCGCATTGGTCGAGGTCACAGGTTCGAGGGTCGCCAGTTGCGCACGGGGATAAAACCCTGGTCTGCTGGCATTAATTCCCTCGACCCCAGGCGCCTTACTACACCAGTGATAACCGTGATTTACCTCCTCCGTGTTGGTCCTGGGACGGGCTGGCGGGGGCGCTGGGGGCGAGCGTTTCACCTTTTGGTTTTTTTGGTCTTTTCTGACCACATCGCCACCTGCTCTCCCTCATCGTCATTGGCAACGGCAATCATAGGCCTTGGNGATCTTCGAAAGACTCACACTATGTGACATTGGCAGAAATCCCTTCTTGGAATTCTGCATGGCAAAATGATTAAGTACCTTGTCAATATATATACTCTGACTTAAGCCAAGCAAACTCCTAGATCTATCTCTATAGATCATGATGCCTAGGATATAGGCTACTTCACCTAAGTCTTTCATTGAGAAACAATTCCTTAGCCACGTCTTCATAAACTGTAGTGAAGGTATATCATTCCCAATGAGGAGTATGTCATCCACATAAATGATTAGGAAGATAACTGTGCTCCCACTAACCCACTTGTAGACACAGGGTTCATCTTCATTCTTGATGAAACCAAACGCTTTGATTGTATCATCGAATCGAAGATTCTAGCTTCGAGAAGCTTGCTTTAGCCCATAAATGGACCTTTACAACTTACATACCTTTCCAGCATGCTCTGGATCCACCAAACCCTCAGGTTGTGTCATGTACTCATCCTCGAGTAGATTCCCATTTAGGAATGCGGTTTTGACATCCATCTGCCAGATCTCGTAATCATGGTAAGCTGCAATAGCAAGCATGATTCGAATAGACTTAAGCATCGCCACTGGTGAAAAGGTTTCATCATAGTCGATACCATGAATTTGTTTGAAACCTTTAGCTACCAATCGCCCTTTATAGGTATGCATGTGTCCATCCATATTAGTCTTTCTTCTAAAGACCCACTTACACCCAATGGGTTTAATTCCCTCCGGTGAATCAACCAAAGTCCATACTTGGTTAGTGTACATGGATTCCATTTCAGATCTCATGACCTCTAGCCATTTCTCAGAATCTGGGCTCATCACAGCTTCTTGATAGGATGTAGGCTCATTCAACTCAATAAGTGTAACGTCATTATGGTCAGACAAGAGAAATGAGTATCTCTCAGGATGACGACGTATCCTATGAGATCTGTGAAGAGGTTGGTCTACTTGAACAGCTTGTTGTTCCACAACTTCTTGTGCAACAATCTCATGATCCACAACATCTTGTGGTGCCTGTTCAATGTCCATTAAGGCCTCAATACTATCTACATCTTGAACTTCTTCAAGATGGATTTTACTCCCACTAGTTCTTCTAGAAATAAACTCCTTTTCTAGAAAAATACCATTTCTAGCGACAAACACTTTGCCTTGTGTGAGATTGTAAAAGTAATATTCCTTCGTTTCCTTGGGATATCCTACAAAATAGCACTTATCAGATTTGGGTCCTAGTTTATCTGGGACTTGACGTCGAACGTAAGCCTCACAACCCCAAATCTTCATAAAAGACATCGTAGGACTCTTCCCAGTCCATATCGTATATGGTGTCTTTGTGACGACCTTTGATGGAACTCGGTTAAGTGTGAATAGAGCCGTCTCTAGAGCGAATCCCTAGAAGGACGTAGGAAGGTCTGTCTAACTCATCATCGATCATACCATATCTAATAGAGTATGATTTCTCCGCTCGGACACACCATTCCATTGTGGTGTTCCAAGTGGATTGAGTTGGGATATGATCCCACACTCTGCTAGATGGTTATGAAACTCTTGGCTAAGGTATTCACCACCTCGATCTGATCGAAGCATCTTAATACTCTTGCCAAGTTGGTTTTGTACTTCACTTTTGAATTCTTTGAACTTTTTAAATGATTCCGACTTGTGTTTCATGAGAGACACATAGCCGTATCTACTGACATCATCAGTGAAAGTGATGAAGTACTGATAGCATCCTCTAGCTGCGACATTGAATGGTCCACATACATCAGTATGTATGAGTCCTAACAAGTCTATTGCTCTTTCCCCGTGTCCACTAAATGGAGTCTTGGTCATCTTGTCTAGAATACAAGATTCACATGTCTCATATGATTCAAATTCAAATGAGTCCAGTAATCCATCCTTATGGAGCTGGGATATATGCCCCTCATTTATATGTCCTAAGCGACAATGCCAGAGATATGTTTGGTTCATATCATTGGGTTTGAACCGTTTGATATTTATGTTGTAGATTGGGTTCTCAAGGTCTAGAACATAGAGTCCATTCATAAGTGGTGCATTACAATAGAACATGTCATTTAACATTATAGAACAACATTTGTCCTTTATGATAAATGAAAAGCCTTTCTTGTCCAAACAAGATACTGAAATTATGTTCTTAGTCAATGCAGGTACATAAAAGCACTCTTCTAGTTCTAAGATAAGACCAGTGGGCAAAGACAAGGAATAAGTTCCTACAGCTATGGCAGCAACTCTTGCTCCATTGCCTACTCGTAGGTCCACTTCGTCCTTTGTCAATGATCTAGCTCTTTGAAGGCCCTGCACATTAGTACAAATGTGAGACGCACATCCGATATCTAATACCCAAGAAGAAGAGATAGATAGATTAACTTCTATAACAAAAATACATGAAGCAGAAGTCTCACTTCTTTTCTTCTTTACTTCCTCCAGGTAATGTTTGCAGTTCCTCTTCCAATGTCTGGTCTCACCACAGTGGAAGCAGGTCTCTTCCTTAGGCACCTTATCTTTAGCCTTGGATGAAGTAGAGTTGGCCTTGCCTTTGGCTTGGGTCTTACCCTTGCCTTTAGGCTTCCATTTTCCTTTGCCCTTTTGTACCATCAGTACATTACTGGTTTTGGTTTTCTTGAAATTAGGATCAGTAGTTCTTAACATGCTGAGCATCTCAGGCAAAGGCTTGATAATTTCATTCATGTTGTAGTTCATGACAAATTGATTATACCCCTCCGGCAACGATTGCAGGATAAGGTCCATTGCCAATTCTTGGCCCAGTGGAAATCCTAGTCTTTCAAGGTTCTCGACATACCCAATCATCTTGAGTATATGAGTTCCTACAGGAGTTCCTTCTTGCATCTTGCATGCAAATAGGGCTTTAGACACCTCAAACCGCTCGTGCCTAGCTTGCCCTTGATATAGTTACTTTAGATGCTCAACCATCTCATGTGCATTCATGTTCTCATGTTGCTTCTGAAGCTCAGAGTTCATGGTGGCAAACATAAGGCATGATACATCAAGTGCATCATCCTGATGCTTCTTGTAAGCATCCTTTTCGGCACGGGTAGCGGTAGCGACGGGTGCTTCTGGAAGAGATTGCTCTAGGATGTAGAGTTTTCGTTCTTGTTTGAGGACTATCCTCAAGTTTCTGTACCAGTCCAAGAAATTAGCTCCGTTGAGCTTGTCCTTCTCAAGGACGGATCGCAGAGAGAGAGTATTTGACGTGTTAGATGACATGGTGATCTACAATAGTAAAATTATGCAGAAATAAGTATCATATCTAATTCATTTAATTAATCCTTTAATTAAATGATGCTCCCACTGAATCATAGAGCTTTGGTTGGGGCTAGTCATGGATGTAGGCAAACTCAATTTACCAACACTACTAGCTCCAAACCAAATAACAATCATTATTCATGTGGGACAAGATCTATATTATACTTCATCTTGAGTTAGCTTTGGCTAATCGCCCAAGACATGGTATAATTAGGTTGGTAAAATTTTACCAATTACATCTCATGCAACTCTTTGAAACAAAGGGTCAAGATCCACATTACACATCATCTTGAGTTAGCTTTGGCTAATCGCCCAAGACATGGAATAATTGTTCTCTTACCCAATTTTCCCAACTTTTGGGGCATGCCTCCAAGTTTCTCAATCTAATTGAGGGGACTTAGTTAAGTCTCACCCAAAGTTTGATAGCGGGACATCACAATTGTCCTCTCGCACTCTACCAAGATAAAATGCGTCACTTTGCTTTGGCAAACCCAACAACAAATGATCGAGGTAGTTTATGAGTACCAAACTTTGGTAGGCATATCGAGTTGACTTAATTAAGATAACTATTTATCTAATCATGCATCACATACACACATTGAGTATTGATAACTTTCATTTTGTTGATTAAATTAGGCTTTCAAATTCATGTTTTTGATCCCTTTTCATATGCTTAAGTTTGTATTTGTATTAGGTTTCATGAAATCATTCTATTTTATCCTTGGATACAATTCTTCCTATATTTGAAATATTTTGGCATTAATGTTGAATCAAATTTTGTAGGTTTCAATTAGTCATGGACCTAGATCAAGATTGGGTTAGGACATGAGTTCAGAATGAGCCTAGATCAAAGGGATCAAGAGCTGAATCAATATGGGCCGTCCATTTAAGATGACGGTTAGATATAAGCCATCCGCCAACTTCCGGTCGATCCAAGCTCAAGATAGACTTAATCAAGTTCATGGATTAAGATCTGAAAGTTTGGGCCAGATCAGAGCTAATTTAGCCGTTGGATCAAGCACCAGAGAATCTAGATCGTTCAAGCTAAGGAAGAGAAGATTTGAGCCATTCGCTTCAGATTTGAGTGATCCGAGTTAAGAATAAGCAGATCAGAGCCCTCCATCATGATCTGGGACGTTTGGGCTCGATCTGACTTGATCTGACCATTGGATTGAATTGGAGCAATCTCAGCCGTCGAAATTCAAAATGTTCAGTTAAATCGGGAATTCCCTCTTCTGTTCACGTCGTCGCCAGATCGCAACTCCTGTTTTCGTTCTGTTCTTGTTGTTCTTCAGTTTCCAATCGTAGGTGACCCCAGATCAAGTTTTTTCCCAGTTTTCAATTCATTAAGACTTAGTTCCATGGAACGATCGCAATCTCTTTGTATCTGAAAGCTCTGGCGAGGGTTTCTCCGTGAGCGAGCTCCATCCGATCGCCCTTCAGCCGATTCCATTTCTTCATCAATCGGGCCAAATTAGAGGGGTTCTTTGAGCTGGTTAGAGGGTTTTAGAGCTGCTACTTGCCATCTAAACCATCGCAGAATAGAGAATCGGAAGGAATTTAGATTTCACTTCAAGCCATGCGACTCGATCTCTGCAGCTGAGTTTTGGCCGATTTTCGAGAAAAGGGGTTCTAAACTCGAATCTTTGTGTGACGGCAGAGAGAAATCTTGGTGAAGAACTTGTATTGGTTTCTTTAGATTGTAAATTTGATTCTGCGTTCAATTCTGTAACGTCTCAGTAATTTTTCAGTCTGTATTTCAGCTACTGATCGGTCCTTTGATCGATCCAGACAGCTCCTGATAGGTCATCAGTCCAATCAGGCTTGCATCTGATCGGTCAGTCGACCGATCAGGAAATTGCCAGCACGATTCATCCTGTTTTAGTTTTCAGCTTCCTTTAATTCTCATTCACAAATTTTGTTATTTAGTTTCAGCAAATCTCTGCAGTGATTTCAGTTCTATATTTCAATCTTGCAACTTCAATTTGATTTGTTAAATTTTCCTAGTGGATAAATTTTATTCGTGCAATACCTAGTTAACTCTACTTAGTCACATCAATTCCATTTCAATTGTTGTTTTCATTCTTACTTGCAAAACAAAACCCCCATTTTATCAAGAAAACCCAAAATATTTAACGATAAATAACTTTCAAGCTCAATTGAACACTCGCAACTAGTCTTGGAAAAATACGACCTGAGGCCCCTATTCTACATTTCTACTTTGCTAGAAAGGGTTTTCAGCTTTATAAATTTCTAAATTTGGTACCCACATTCGTGACACCTATATTGGGTAGCATCAAATTTTTGGCGCTGTTGCCGGGGAACAACTAGTTGAGTTTGTTTGATTTAGCTTATGTGCTTATTTTATATCTTGTGATCTAGTTTACTTGTGCTTATTTCTATATCTTGTGATTCATATTATTTGCTTTATCCTTTTGCATACATTTGCTGCGATTTTGTATTTGTGTATGACCAGATCTGCAGGTGGTATTCTTGAAAACTTTAATCCTGAAATTGAAAGAACTTTCAGAGCCAGGAGGAATCAGATCAGTGCTTCAGAGACTATTGATATTCTTCCTACGTAGTCTATTGCTATTCATTCAGTTGATCAGATGACAGACCACCAGAAAACTATGAAGGAACTAGCAGCACCAGATGATGCCTTTCAATACTCCTGCATTGCATATCCAGAGCTCACTAGAGATTTTGAATTAAGATAAGGACTTATTCATCTTTTGCCCAATTTCAAGGTCAGTCTGGGGAGGATCCCAACAGACATTTACATGAGTTTCACGTTGTCTGCTCCACCATGAAGCCTCAGGGTATTTCAGAGGAAGATATCAAGCTGAGGGCATTCCCATTTTCTCTTACTGGAGCAGCAAAGGATTGGTTTTACTACCTACCTACTGGGAATGTATCTAGCTGGATTTCTATGAAGAAAGCATTCTTGGAGAAATACTTTCCAGCATCTAGGACTGCAATCATCAGGAAGAGCATATGTGGTATACAGCAAGTAGTAGGAGAAACTTTGTATGACTACTGGGAAAGGTTCAACAAACTTTGTTCTTGCTGCCCACAACACCAGATTAGTGAGCAGTTACTCATTCAGTATTTTTTGAGTGACTTCTTTAGATGGATCGGATCATGATAGATGCTGCAGCAGGAGGTGCCCTAGTAAACAAAACATCAGATCAAGCTAGGGAGCTAATTTTAAATATGGCAGAGAACTCACAGCAATTTGGGAGTAGAGCTTTGTCCATCAGAGGAGTTAATGAAGTTCAGATGGTATCAAATGAGCAGAAAGAAATCAAGAATTCATTGATAGAGCTCACATCCCTGGTGAAGCAAATGACTCTAAACAATGTGAGTCAAAATCAAAATTTCTCAGTACCTCCACCTTCAAGCCAAGTGATGAGGTTATGCAGTATTTGTTCAAGTCAAGACCACAATTCGGATCTATGTCCTAACCTCCAACAAGATGAGACATTAGCTGCATTGACTAGGGGCAATTCCAAGCCAAAAACAACCCCTATCCATCTACCTACAATTTGGGTTGGTGGGATCATCCAAACTTGAAGTATGGTAATTCTTTTTATCAGCAAAACCCATCACCGCAACCCTATCAACAGCCCCAACAGAATTTCCAACAAGTTCATCAAGGACAACAACAATTTCAGCCAATTCAACAACCTTTCCAACAATTTCAGCAACCCTATCAAGGAAATCAGCAACCTTTTCAAGTGAATCAGCAAGGGTTTCAAGGAAGTTCAAATTTTCAGCAACAAAATCAGTTTTCACAGCAAGGTTATCAGCCATTCAACCCAAATTTTCAGCCCTCCAATCAGAATTTCCAGACCTCACAATTTCAGCCCTCTCAACCACAATTTCAATCTCAACCTCAGAATTTTCAGAGTTACAATTCTCAACCATTTCAACCAAGTTCTCAGCAGAATTTTCAGCAATTTTCTCAACCATTTCAACCCTACAATCAGCCCCAACAACCATACTTTCAAGGATCACAGCAAGTTCAACAATTTCAACCACCTCAATCATCATTTCAAGGCCAATCAAAGCCTCATGCTAACCAAGGGGGCTATGGAGGCTCTAGTGGGGGGAAATGCGCAACAACAAAGGATAGAGTAGATGTTCCAACAACTTTTGCAACAACAAAGAAATGATCCCACCATCCAAAACTTGAGAGGCAAATCGGACAATTGGCTAGTGGGATGAATCAAATTCAAGCTCAAGGATCAAGCCAACTACCTTCTCAAGCTACTCCAAACCCAAAGGGGAACGTTAGTGCTATTACTTTGAGGAGTGGGAAGGTGGCTTCAACTCCAAATGGTCAGAGAGCTGAATTTTTTGAAAATAGGACAACAACTTCATTTTCAGCCCCAAACAACCTTGAAATCACTTCAAATTTAGTTGGTTCCAACCCTAGTCCGAGCCTAACTCCCTCATCAAGTAATCCTGAAATTTTGGTGGAAAATGGAGGAGAAATCAGTAGCAATGATGGGTTTACAGCAGCTACCTTAGTGGAGAAATCAGTCCCAATTTCAACCCCTCAACTTTCGGCTCAAGAGGAGGATTTGAGAGTTCCTTTGCCATTGCCTCAGCGCAAAACCCAAGCTAAGAAGCAAGTGGAAGAGGAGAAAGCTAAGGAATACAATGAGCTAGTAAAATTGTTTAGTAAAGTGGAGATCAATGTACCCTTGTTGATCATGATAAAATAGATTCCTAAGTATGCCAAGTTCCTGAAAGATTTATATGTTCATAAGAAAAAGCTTAAGGAGAATGAGTTGGTCAGCTTGGGAAAAAATGTTTCAGCACTTATTCATGTCATTCCTCAGAAGTGTGAAGACCCTGGAGTTTTTACTATATCTTGAAGATAGGGAGGACCATGATCCATGATGCTATGCAGGATTTAGGAGCCTCCATTAATATGATGCCCAGATCAGTCTTTCAGATGCTTGGCATAGGCCCTCTACAGCCTACTGGTGTGGTGATTCAGTTAGCAGACCGGAGCCAGAACCACCCAGCCGGTATAATTGAAGATGTGTTGGTAAAGGTAAAGGAGTTGATTTTTCCTGCAGATTTTTATATTTTGGATATGGAGGGAGATTATCTTACACACAGATCTCCACTCATTTAGGAAGGTCATTTCTAAAGACTGCGAGAACAAAGATAGATGTTTATGCTGGTACACTTTCGATGGAGATTGGAGACACAGTAGTTCAATTTAGCATTTTTGATGCCATGAAGCACCCTAGAGAGGACTGTTGGTGCAGAATGCACCCAAGTCAAACCTGTGTTTTGATATTGGCAAAATGGTTCAAAAGTTAAGGGTCAGTTGTTGTCTAACAAGTTTCTTGAGTGTAAGGAAAAGCCCTAGCAAAGGAATGCTAGGCACTGGCGAAGGACTGCCAGACAGGAAAAGCCCTAGCAAAGGACTGCTAGCTCTGGCGAAGGACTGCCAGAATAGACAAACCCTAGCGAAGGAATGCTAGGCACTGGCGAAGGGCTGCCAGAAGAAAAGACCTAGCGAAGGGCTGCTAGGCACCAAGCGAAGGGCAGCTTGGTAACTCAAGACCTGGCGAAGGACTGCCGGGCAAAAGTCCAACTGGAGGAGCCAGTTGGCACCAGGTAAACTCTCCCGAGAGGAGTAGGTGAGGACGCGTTCCCCTTGAGGGAACATTAGGCGTCGGTTCGACCTAGGGCTCCGTTTTGGAGACCAAAGTCAGAACCAAGACAGCTAAGGCTGTATAAACTAACATAATATTTGCTGTTTTGGACTAACCCTGGATGCAGGACCGAAGGACTGTGTATCTGCAGCTCAGAGAGCCTCAAAGGAGTGAGGCAGTAGCTGGGCAGGGCGCCTCGAAGTTTCCGGGCGCCCCCAGAGTCAACCCAAGTCAGCAGACCAAGAAAAAGCTCCGACAGCAGCATTTCGGGGCGCCCCGGTTGTTCCGAGCGCCCCGCGCGCTCCGGGCGCCCCGCGTGTCGTGGGCGCCCCCAGTGACACGCCGACTATCAGCTGCCCTCACGAAGCCAAAGGATGAGGCTTTGACCGGTCAACCCGGGCACCCCGCGCGCTCGGGGCGCCCCGGTCAAAGCTGATCCCGAAGATGAAGAGATCAGCCTTGACCGAAGCGATCACCGGATCGGAAGCCACGTGGGGGGTGCCCCCGTCGACCAGGGCGCCCCCAGGCCCTATATAAAGGGCCCTCGACCTCCTTCTTCATATGATCAATTGCTTCGACACTTCTGCGCTCTTCTGCTTCCGCGACACGCTCCAGAAATCTTCCAACTCAAGCTGACGACGTCCCGCTGCTCCGAAACTTCGATCTACACCGGACGTCGGTAACGAAGAGCTGCATTTAAAGTTTACTAAACTGTTCTTGTTATAATCTGTCTTGTAAACTTTTACGAACTTATAGAATTGCCCGCAGAAAACGGTCAACGACCGTGGGCCTTGGAGTAGGAGTCGACCCAGGCTCCGAACCAAGTAAACCGACTGTGTTTGCATTGTTCTGTTTTTCTTTTATTTCCGCTGCGCACCCGCTCTTTTTAAATCCGAACGATTTGCGACATTCACCCCCCCCTCTATCGCATCTCTCGATCCAACAAGGACCATTCTATTATGAGCATTGGTATTCTAGAGGAGTTGAATGATGCAGATATACTTGCTAAGGGAGTTTCATTTGATATTTCCAGAGGAGTTAGCAGTTCAGAGGAGGCTGAGGCTATATTTGCTATTGAGGCTGAAGACATTTCAGAGGGTATTTCAGATCTACTTCCAGCTGAAGAGGATTTTCTAGGTGTAGGGGATTGCACAGAGCCCCAAGGTTCACCTATTTCTATTGATGTTCAGAGGATTCAGAGTTTAGGTGTGATAGTATAGGGGATTGCACTGAGCCCCAAGGATCACTCATACCTTCTGAGCAGGCCTAGATTGAGCTTAAGCCACTACCAGATCATCTGAAGTATGTTTCTCTAGGAGAGGAGCAGACTTTTCCAGTTATTATTGCACAGTACTTGGAATCAGAGCAGGAAGAAAAATTATTGCAAGTCCTGAGGCATCACAAGAAAGCTATCAGGTGGACTTTATCAGACATACCAGGTATTAGCCCAGCTATCTGCATGCACAGGATATTCTTGGAAGAAAATGTTAAACCAGTGAGGCAGCCACAAAGGAGACTTAATCCACTCATTTTGGACGTTGTTAAGAAAGAGGTGACTCGACTTCTTCAGGCAGGAATCATCTACCCTATTTCAGATAGTCAGTGGGTTAGTCCCATACATGTGGTGCCCAAGAAATCTGGAGTTACAGTGGTGAAAAATGCAAGTAATGAACTATTGCCCACTAGAGTCAAAAATTCATGGAG
The DNA here is from genome assembly GCA_024364735.1 of Boesenbergia rotunda. Taxonomy (NCBI): domain Eukaryota; kingdom Viridiplantae; phylum Streptophyta; class Magnoliopsida; order Zingiberales; family Zingiberaceae; genus Boesenbergia; species Boesenbergia rotunda. Next base: position 215,628 of record JAGFNQ010004187.1, on the reverse strand, counting down.
AGTATGCATTGATTACAGGAAGCTCAACACAGTCACGAGGAAAGACCACTTCCCTTTACCCTTTATTGATCAAATGCTTGAGAGACTGGCAGGGAAGTCCCATTACTGCTTTTTGGATGGGTATTCAGGTTACTTCCAGATTTGTATCGATCCGGAGGACCAGGAGAAGACTACCTTCACTTGCCCCTTCAGCACTTTTGCCTACCGACGGATGCCATTTGGACTCTGCAACGCTCCAGGCACGTTTCAGCGATGCATGGTAAGTATATTTGGTGAGTTGTTAGAGTATTGTATGGAGATTTTATGGATGACTTTTCAGTTTTTGGCACTTCGTTTGATTCATGTTTAGAAAATTTGTCTAGGGTTTCACACCGTTACATTGAAACTAATCTTGTGCTTAATTTTGAAAAATGCCACTTCATGGTAGAGCATGGTATTGTACTAGGACACATAGTCTCTAGGAGAGGTATAGAGGTAGATCCTGCTAAAATCAGTGTTATTTCTTCTTTATCTTACCTCGTATGCGTACAAGATGTTCGTGCTTTTCTTGGACATGCAGGTTTCTACCGCAGGTTTATTAGAGACTTTAGCGATATTGCTCGACCCTTGACAAAACTTTTGCAAAAAGATGTTGATTTTTATTTTGATGATAAGTGTAAAGAACCTTTTCACTGACTCAGGGAGGCTCTTACCTCAACTCCTATTAGTAAATCACCTGATTGGAATTTACCATTTGAATTAATGTGTGATGCATCTAACTTTGCAGTGGTAGGTGTTCTAGCACAGAGGGTGGATGGAGCATCTCATGTCATATGCTATGCCTCCAAGACCCTAGATGTCGCCCAAGCAAATTACACCACCACTGAAAAGGAGCTTCTTGCTATAGTTTTTGCTTTAGACCGTTTTAGATCTTATTTATTGTGCTCACATGTCATTATTTTTTCTGATCATGCAGCTTTAAAGTACTTATTGAAGAAGCCAGATGCTAAGCCTAGGCTAAGCAGATGGATGCTTCTACTCCAGGAGTTTGACTTGGAAATCAGAGATAGAAGTGGCAAAGAAAACTTGGTTGCAGATCACCTGAGTAGGATTGAAGGAGATGGATCTCCTATCACCATTGACGATGATTTCAGAGATGAGCACCTTCTGGCAGTACATGGTGAGTCACCTTGGTATGCAGATCTTGTTAACTTCTTAGCTGCACATGTTTTTCCTACACACTTTTCTAAAGTTCATAAAGATAAACTTAAAAGTGATGCTAAATTCTATATGTGGGATGACCCGTATTTATGAAAATTTTGTAATGACCAAATAATTAGGAGATGCATACCAGACCATGAGATTTGTTTAGTTCTTACTTTTTGTCATTCATTAGTATGTGGGGGACACTTTGGACCACAAAGAACGGCTAGGAAGGTTTTAGAGTGTGGATTGTATTGGCCCACCCTATTTCATGATGCATACTTGTTTTATAAAAATTGTGATAGATGTCAGCGAACTGGAAACATAGGAGCTAGAAATGAGATGCCCCTACAGACTATGCTATATTGTGAGATTTTTGATGTTTGGGGAATTAATTTTATGAGACCTTTTCCTGCATCCTGTGGTTATTTGTACATTTTATTTACTGTAGATTATGTTTCTAAATGAGTGGAGGTCATTCCCTCCAAGATTGATGATTCTTCTGTTGTTAGTTTTGTCAGGTCACACATATTTTACAGGTTTGGAATTCCTAGAGCTATAATAAATTACCAAGGATCTCACTTTTGCAACAAACACATGAAGGCCTTGCTTAGTAAGTATGGGGTGGTACACAAGGTTTCTACTTCCTATCATCCCCAAACAAATGGCCAAGCCAAAATTTCCAATAGAGAAATCAAAGCAATTTTGGAAAAGACCGTTGGGCCCAATAGAAAAGATTGGAGCAAGAGGCTAGACGATGCACTTTGGGCCTATAGAATGACACTCAAGACACCAATTGGCATGCCTCCCTACCGGTTAGTCTATGGTAAAGCTTGTCATCTTCCCGTGGAGATAGAACACAAAGCATATTGGGCAGTGAAGGCTTGTAATTTCAATATACTACCAAGGTGGGAGAAGAGAGGAAACTTCAACTTCAAGAGCTTGAAGAGATTAGACTTGAAGCATTTGAGAATTCAAGGATCTACAAGGAAAAGACTAAAAACTTCCATGACAAACATATAGTAAGAAAAGAATTTCAAATTGGTGACAAGGTCTTATTGTACAAATCAAGGCTTAAGTTGATTAAGGGTAAGTTGAGGTCAAGGTGGGAAGGTCCATTTATTGTAACTAATATTTTTCCCAATGGTGTTGTTGAAATTAAAGATGAGACTAATAGTTTTGTGTGGAAAGTAAATGGCCACCGGCTCATGAAATATTTTGAAGAACTAAAGGAGCTAGAGGTGGATGGAGTGGACATCAAAGATGCTATCTACCCAACCTAAAGGGGAGTTTTCATTTCCTTGCATTTTAATTCATTGTAAATTTCATTTTATTATTTTCAAATAGTTTAATCTTTCTTTTCCAATGAATTTTTGATAATAAATGTTAGGAAGTGTAGATTGAATAAATAGTGATTGTAGATACCATTTCACCATTTTGGTACCTTATTTTTGCATGAGTAGGAATAAATATATCTCTCTAGGTTTTCTCTATATCATTTTAGAGTCTTTTGAAAACAAATTAAATTTGGTTGTCAAACTTAGGATTTGAGTCAATGGATGAAAATTCTTGGTTGCCCGAGTACTACTTGGTTATGGACTCTAGAGTGATGAATTGATATGAATTCTTTTTACCTAGTGAGGATTTAGCTTTATTTGTGAGATACACATATGTGATTGCACTCTAGAACTTGCTTAGGTTCTTTCAAAACCATATTTCTATGATTGGACCACATTCATAAAGGTTAGTCACTTTGTCTTCCCTTTTTCCATCATATCTTGTTGATACATGTTTTATTCTTCTCTTTCCCTATTTTTCTGCTCATATCCATATTTCTCTATATACTTGGTTGCTTGAGATTTTTCTTAATGTTACTTTGCCCGAGACGGTCAAGAGTTTAAGTGTGGGGGAGGTGGTTAGAGCTTTGAAAGAAATTTTGGTGAGAAGTGGTGTATTTTGAAGTTCATTATCTATTTTATGGGTTTTAATTTGGATTGTTCTTGTGGATTCCGAATGTTTGAAGGAACTCAAGGAATGGAAGGATATGAGGAGCACAATGCAAATATAGAAGAAAAGAAATGGAGAATTGTGCCAATTTGATGGGTGAGGTATCAAAAATGAGTTGTGAGCATTGAAAAGTTAAGATCATTTTTGGAGTAATCTGATTTATGGATGTTGTTTGGCGTTTCAACTCTATGAAGCTAGTTTTAAAAGGAATTGGAGCTCATAAAGATTAGTTTTTAGTGAATCTTTTCAAGCCTACCAAAAGTTTCATTTAGACATGGAATAGGCAAGTGGAATTGTTTTTAAAAGTTCAAATTGTTGCCATGACTTAAGTGGAGATGAATGAGTAAGATTTGGTCGTGGGATTTGAATTGAAGCTGCAAGAAAAGAGAAAAAAAAACAAGAATGCAGCTAAAAAAACATAGAAAACAGAAAAAAAAAAGAAGGAAAGAAAAGAAAAGTCAAAGAAGATTATGAAGGTTCAAAAGATGGATAGATTTTTGAATTTGGAGTCGAGAATAAGAAGCTAGATGAATTAAGATTCAGTGATGATTGGAAGAAAGGAAAATTCAGGCGAAATACAGCTCAAAATTCTGGAATTTTGGCTACTGATCAGCCCTGATCGGTCTCCAGTCCGATCAGGGAGTACCAGTCTGGTCAGTGGAACGATCAGGCAATGTTTGATCGGTCTCTGGACCGTTCCGAGAAGATGGCATAGCACAGAACTTTGCTTTCAGTAGTGAACCTCATCCAATTTAGCTCATACTCACTCACCTTGGCTCAGAATTCATAAGAGGCTACCACAAAAGGGCAAAGAGCATTAGAAATAATTTTGAGTATCCAAGTCTTCTATTTGTCATTACTTTCCATGTTTCTTCTTCATGCTATATTTCTTTACCATAGTTATTTCCTTATCCTATCATATTCTCTATTTCCTTTATCATGAGTTTTAGGTATCAGAATTCATGGAACTTATTTTTTCGTTCTATTCATTTCATACTTCTTTAATGTTTTTAATAAACCTTTGTAGATGTGGATCCAAGGAAATGAATGATGGTGGAGAGTAGATAATAAGCAAGCCTATGGTAGTTCAAGAAACATGATGTGTATGAGTGAGCTCCACTTTCATTGAAATGTAGAACATAGGAAGAGAAACACTACAAATTCCTTTGGGAGGTTTTGTGTGTTGAATTCATCTCTATGAATCATAAAGGAGGAAGTATGCTAAGTTGTTGATTTAAGGACAAATTTCTAGTTCATTGAGCTTAGATTTTTGAGAATTGACAACCCTAGGTAATTTCTTTTCAATTGCTTCTTACAATGATTGAGAATAATCTAGGGGGGATACATTTTAGTTCCTTAGTAGCTTGTGCGAGACGCCCAAGAATAAGTGTGGAGGAGTTGATAACTTTCATTTTGTTGATTAAATTAGGCTTTCAAATTCATGTTTTTGATCCCTTTTCATATGCTTAAGTTTGTATTTGTATTAGGTTTCATGAAATCTTTCTATTTTGTCCTTGGATACAATTCTTCCTATATTTGAAATATTTTGGCATTAATGTTGAATCTAATTTTGTAGGTTTCAATTAGTCATGGACCTAGATCAAGATTGGGTTAGGACTTGAGTTCAGAATGAGCCTAGATCAAAGGGATCAAGAGCTGAATCAATATGGGCCGTCCATTTAAGATGACGGTTAGATCTAAGCCATCCGCCAACTTTCGGTCGATCCAAGCTCAAGATAGACTTAATCAAGTTCATGGATTAAGATCTGAAAGTTTGGGCCAGATCAGAGCTAATTCAACCGTTGGATCAAGCACCAGAGAATCTAGACCGTTCAAGCTAAAGAAGAGAAGATCTGAGCCACTCGCTTCAGATCTGAGTGATCCGAGGTAAGGACAAGCAGATCAGAGCCCTTGATCAAGATCTGGGAAGTTTGGGCTCGATCTGACTTGATCTGACCGTTGGATTGAATCGGAGCAATCTCAGCCGTCGAAATTCAAAATGTTCAGTTAAATCGGGATTCCCTCTTCTATTCGCGTCGTCGCCAGATCGCAACTCCTGTTTTCGTTCTGTTCTTGTTGTTCTTCAGTTTCTGATCGGAGGTGACCCCAGATCAAGTTTTTTCCCAGTTTTCGATTCATCAAGACTTAGTTCCATGGAACGATCGCAATCTCTTCGTATCTGAAAGCTCCGGTGAGGGTTTCTTCGTGACCGAGCTCCATCCGATCGCCCTTCAGACGATTCCATTTCTTCATCAATCGGGCCAAATCAGAGGGGGTTCTTTGAGCTGGTTCGAGGGTTCCGGAGCTGCTACTTGCCATCCAAATCATCGCAGAAGAGAGAATCGGAAGGAATTCAGATTTCACTTCAAGCCATGCGACTCGATCTTTGCAGCTGAGTTTTCGTCGATTTTCGAGAAAAGGGGTTCTGAGCTCGAATCTTTGTGTGACGGCAGAGAGAAATCTTGGTGAAGAACTTGAATTTGTTTCTTTAGATTGTAAATTTGATTCTGCGTTCAATTCTGTAACGTCCAGTAATTTTTCAGTCTGTATTTCAGCTACTGATCGGTCCTTTGACCGATCCAGACAGCTCCTGATCGGTCATCAGTCCGATCAGGCTTGCATCTGATCGATCAGCCGACCGATCAGGAAATTGCCTGCACGATTCATCCTGTTTTAGTTTTTAGCTTGTTTTAATTCTCATTCCCGAATTTTGTTATTCAGTTTCAGCAAATCTCTGCAGTGATTTCAGTTCTATATTTCAATCTTGCAACTTCAATTTGATTTGTTAAATTTTCCTAGTGGATAAATTTCATTAGTGCAATACCTAGTTAACTCTACTTGGTCACATTAATTCCATTTCAATTGTTGTTTCCATTCTTACTTGCAAAACAAAACCCCCATTTTATCTAGAAAACCCAAAATATTTAACGACAAATAACTTTTAAGCTCAATTGAACACTCACAACTTGTCCTGGAAAAATATGACCTGAGGCCCCTATTCTACATTTCTACTTTGCTAGCAAGGGTTTTCAGCTTTATAAATTTCTAAATTTGGTACCCACATTCGTGACACCTATATTGGGTAGCATCACATATATCAATATATAAGTGATAAAATGTGACATGGTTATGACCCGTATACTATGATCTTCTCAAGCCAATGAGTGTATCGATGGTTAACCTAGGGATAACATCTTCTCCAAGAGCATCCTTTGGTCGTCATGTGTCATCGGCATCCTTCTTGTAACTTCATTCTTCAATGGACACTCCACTCCTCATTTTGTACATTACAATTTAGGAAAACTCGAGTTACATTCGAGTCTAAATCTATTTTTACAACTAGAAAAATAGAGATAAGGCTGGATTATGAAGTACAACATGCACACACACATATTCATCCAATCATATTGGGGTTAAGGCCATAACCATGCACCATGTCATCAATCACATACAATAGATTTAGGACATCAATTTTTATTATGATTGTAAAAATGCTCATGAGCCGAAACCATAGGTTATAAAATTTGTTGAGTACATTCGCATCATAACACACTTTCATATTTCATATGATGATGCTATAGACTTTTAGTTTAATCAACACAAACTTTTGTATCTCGACAAATGCTCATACATTATACAATCTATAATAAAATTATATCCTACTTCTATATCACATATAAAAGTTTTCTAAACATTGTATGATCTTTCGCAAGTGGCTCTGATACCACTGTAGGGATCTATAGGTAAAAATATTTAAAATCGCAGCGGAAATAAGATCCCTTGAGCGATCCATGCGAAAGAAAAACTCATACAAAGTGATCTACAATTCCTATCTTATAGGAATACCTTTGTCGCGTGGCCTTCGCTTATCCCGCTAGTCCTTTGGTTTGCCGGATCTCTTACACGTTCAAGTGTCCGTGCCTCTATGCGTATCCACACGAACACGATCTACGCCTCGGAAAGGAACCACCTTAGTTGTGCTAGCAACTTGGGATACTTCACAAAGCACAAGAACCTCCACTAGGGAGTTATGGACAAGGAGGAAGAAAGAAGAGGAAGAGAGATGCAACCTCTAGCCTTTGACAGGGGGGGTATTTATACTCATTTAATGAATACCAAGGGTCTATGTCCCTTGAGCTCCTCTCATCTTAATGATAATAAAACCCAATGAATACCAAGCCTCTTGGTATTCCTCGAGACTCTTAATATTCTATTTATCTAATGAATAGAATGTCTCTTAGCCTTCCTCTTAAATAATATTTTATTAAACCCTTTAATGAATATTATCCATAATTAAGTGGTTGAGTCTAATCTAGATGAGTCTAACTCAAATTAGACTCAATCCCATAATCTAATTGGATTCACTTGAGTCGAACTCAATTAATCCAATTTGAATCAAATCTTAGTCAAACCAAGATCAATTAATCTCCAAAGCATCGTGTCCTTAGTGTGTGACCCAATAAGTTCTCGTAACGTTGGCAATGTGCCTAAACGCTTTAGACACATAAGCAATGAGCAGCATCTAGCAATGCATCATTGCTACCCAAGTAACAAAAAAAGTCGAGATCCGACTAAACCTCCGTGACTATGATAATGTATGACCTTATCCTTCTATCCTCAATATCTAGATTTACCAATGAGGCATAGACCGTGTCATCCTCAGTCAATCTTGTGTTTCTTGATCCCCGAGTAGACTCACTCAAACAAATGAGCTCAATATCTCATATTGACTCATTTGAGCATGGCCATGCGTTTTAGTAGTCCTACTCGATCAAGGGGCCTACAGATATCACTCCCGTCATATGGGAGGGATAGATCCCATCTACATCACTCACATCCCTCCGCATAATTCATTACATACCCAGTGATCGCCTTTATAGTCCACCCTATTACGGGTGACGTTTGACGATACCAAAGTACATAACTCCTTATGTAGGGAACCGTAGTGATTTCAAGTCTAAGGACTATTCATACTAACAGTCACATGAGAAAGTTAATGACACTCATATGACAATCTATGAAATTTTCTCATAGCGGGTCAATTCAGTACGCATTCTCCAATGTATACATACTCATGTGTAAACTTGATATCACATATCCATGACTTGTGAGCTCAAGTCATCAGTTGACCTACATGCTAGTCTCCATGCATTAATATTGTCCTTGAATAGTAATACTTGACTAGGAATGGTTTAGTGTAGTGTTCTCTACATTATCTCACTATCGATTCAACCAATCGATATAATGTAGATAAGAACCTACTACCCAAGGACATTATTATACTTAGTTATTTGGCACAAATACAAAGTATAATAACAAACATGCCTTTATTAATGATAGAATATGATACAAAAAGTCCCTAGTCAATCATCACATAATTGGCTCTAGGGCTCCTACTAACATGTACATGAAATCTAGATCAACTGTAAATAAATAACTCGGCTAAACATGTGCCGTATTTAATTCAAAAATTAAAGACCTAGCCTCGTCAACCCCGAGGATTAATTAATTACAAAAATTTACAAATCAATCACACAACACATATTTGGCCATGAAGTTGGAATCTTGTGCCTACAACACAAAGTTAGCCTACGCACATCCACACATCATCCAGCACAATAATATGTATGAAAAAGTAAAATTTAACCAATCCTAAACTCACAAAGCCAGAAACCTCAGCTCTGATACCAATTGTTGGGTATGGCTTGCCGGGTTTCCTTAGCGAATACCTGGTCAATCCGAGAGACCTCTCCATGTCTACGGATTAAAATTTAATTCGAATGAAGACCCGTCTCCCATCGACCGTCTTGTGCCGTATCGAACTATCCAAATTACAACTTAGCCAATTACCAAAATTGGCCTTGTAATTTGCTCGACCATTCAACCGCGAAAAAGGCAACGAGTTGATCGCCGACTTTTGTGTTTATGGTCGGGGTCCAGTTAACAATTTATTTATCATGATATGGAATCAAAATAATAAATTATCAAACATAAAATGATGAGACATACGATCGTGGCACATAAATGACATACGGTTAATCAAAGGAGCGTAGGAAAAGATATACCTTTCTGATCACCTTGCGATCTTCTACCTTATGTCCCTCCCTTCCAAGACGTCGAGTGGGCGACGATCCACCGCAATCCGAGATCACCAAGAGCTCCAAAAACCTCTCTTCCTTACCTTAGCCGCAAACCCTAGCCTCTAGGGTTTGCGCCGCCGCCTCCTCCCTCTACCACGCATGTGCCACCGGCCAGCCAAGCCCACCAGCCGCCTGCACTCCATCCAACAGAGGCCAAGGAGTCTAAGGAAGACTGAGAGGAAGGAAGAAGAAGTGTTCTCCTCTTCCCAAACCCGCTGCCAATGACTCTAGACCTCTCCCTCACCGCCGGCGACCTAGCGTCGCATCTCCACGCGACCAACCACTCTTCTCACTCTTTCTCGTGTGCTCCGGCCAACAGCCGAAGAGGAGACCTTCCCCCCTTCCTTAGTAGCCCATGCAAAGAGAGAAGATGGAGAGAAGAAGAAGAGAAAGGGTTCTCTCTTCTTGGTGTGCGTCGGCGCCCTAGGAGAGAGGATGAGAGGGAGAAAAGAGAGAGAGGCCAAGGGTTTTCCAAATGGATTGATTAAGCCTTGGTTTCTTGATCTCATAGGGTATTTATAGGGCTAAGGTAGGGACCAAGAGGATGTAGGATGTGTATACTGAAAGACATGATTTCTTTATATGAACATCTTCATTTCGAAAAAGAGAATCACAACTACACTAGGTGCTTGTTGACATTAGTACATGCACGAAGTCCAATTACTTTGCGATGTAGATAACATGGTGTGTGGTGTCACACGGAAGATCATGTTATCAATTCCTTGCTTAGTATAAAATAGAGGCCCACAACTTAGATGAAATTGGACAACCCATCGGGATAGTTGTAGTGTAATTAGGTGTGGTTGGTCTTGACCATAGAATTACACTTGTGTGCTTTGAGTACATTGGGTAGGACTAAAACCCGAGGTTATCCAATTTGTACTAACTCGATAATTGGATAGGACCTTAAGATATTATTATGGAGTACGATCCCTAAATCCCGAAATAATATCGGGCATATATTATTAATTATTATTTCTTTGATTTACCAATGGGCGAGATCTATTCTGTTAAATCGATGACCTGGAAAGTTGGGAGATAATATTAATAATATGATGTGTCGATGATTATTAATGGAATCCGTGTCCTGGCGAGTCAGGATGATGATGCCCCCTTGATGAGCTCAAAAGGTTCATCGTGCTAAACCCTGCAGGTGGATTTGATCCGACACGATGATAAGGTTGAGTGGTACTAGTCAAGGACTCAGAGGTTAATTAATTTGAATTGTCAATAATTTAAATTAATTAATGGGCATTCGAGATCATAAACACGGGGGGATGGACGACTCGTAATAAGTGGAGCCCATATGTAAATATGGGGGTTGGTGAAGTAATTTAATAAGGGTCCTTTAGTGGAATAGATCCTTATTAATGGATCGGGGTTGGATCCATTAGCAGGCCAAGATCCAACTCCTCCTCATGGTCCCTATCGTAGCTCTATATAAACCCCATGGTGGCATGAGACCAAGTTGATTTTTCTTTTGGAAAAATTTAATCCAATAGATCACAAGAAACCCTAGCCTCTCCTCTCTCTCTCCAATTCTCTGTGTCTACTGAATTCTCGATGGAGAATTCACAGAATTCTCAAAGAAGAATTCGCAGATGCGAGGTGGAAGGTTGCGTGAGCAACATTCCGGCCTCACCTAATTCTCAAAGGAGGATTCACAGAATTCTCGAAGGAGAATTCACAGAATTCTCGAAGGAGAATTCACAGATGTAAGGTGTAAGCAACCTTCCAGCCTTTGACCAAATTCTAAATAGAGAATTCACCGAATTCTCGAAGGAGAATTCGTCGAATTCTCGAAGGAGAATTCGCAGAATTCTCGAAGGAGAATTCGCAGAAATTCTGTGAGGAGTATTCTATGAGGAGGAAGTAATCTTCCAGCCTCTAGGCGCCGACTGAATTCTCGATCGAGAATTCTGTGAGGAGGAAGCAACCTTCCAGCCATCCTCGGTGGAGAAACATTGAGCAGGAGAGGAGCTTTGCACTTCGGAGAAGATACGAACACGAGCGAGGCTTCTCCTTTCAGTGAGAATTTGCATGAGCAAGGAAGTCCATGACTTTCATCTTTTATGGAGAAAATCTGCACAGAGCGGATTGGATTTCTCTAGGCAAAGTCACTCAAGCAATTGCTCACGGCTTGGGCTCCGATGGTGGCTGAAAGTTTTTGTGTTTGGATTATCTCTTTGGAGTGACCGATGGCGTCCCTTTTGTTAGGTATTGGTTGGCGGAAGGAGAAGGGATCGACTTGGTGACCATGGGTCTTGGTAGATCATCGCCCACATGACGTCCAAGAGGGGAGGGTCATACGGTAGAAGATCGTAAGGCAACGGAAGGTATATTCTTCCTTGGCTCCTTTCGTTTTTACATGTGCTTGTTTCATTTACCTCGTCATTTTATGTGTGTTAGTTTATTAATTTGATTTTGTATCATAGCCATTAATTTACTGACTGGACCCCGACTATAAATACAAAAGCCGCCGATAAACTCGTCGCCTTTTTCGTGGTCGAACGGTCGAGCGATTACAAGGCCAATTATGGTAATTGGCTAAGTTGTAATTTGGATCGTTCGATACAGCATGAGACGGTCGATGGGAGACGGGTCTTCACTCGGATTAATTTTTAATCCGTAGACATGGAGAGGTCTCTCGGATCGACCAGGTATTCGCTTAGGAAACTCGCCAAGCCATACCCTACAATTGGTATCAGAGCTAGGTTTCCGGCTTTGTGTGTTTAGGATTGGTTAATTTTTTGCAATTTTCATACATTTCATTTTGCTGGATGATGCGTGGATGTGCGTAAGCTAACTTTGTGTTGCAGGCACGAGATTTCAACTTCATGGCCAAAATATGTGTTGTGTGATTGTTTGCAATTTTTTTAATTAATTAATCTCGGGGTTGATGAGGCTAGGTATTTAATTTTTGTAATTAAATACGACACATGTTTAGCCGAGTTTTTTATTTACAGTTGATCTAGATTTCATGTACACTCCTTCATGGAGTATAGGATCAATGATGTAAATAATTAGCTTTTCATTTCGGCTTGGAGATCCCTCAAGGTAGCATGCACAGAAGGAAGGGAGGAGCGGACGAAGTGACGACACGACTGGAGGCACATGAGAGACCAAGGGGCCATGAAAGTTAGAAAATCTAGGATTTTCATTATATTATTTCATGTTATTGGTTGTGTGCTTGGTTATGTGGTAGTGCTAGAAAATTCCTCGAGATAAATTACTAAGTGGGAGAGGGATCCTAAGGGTCCCGCAACTTCCATTACAATTCGACAAGTGATGCGAACAAGTCTGCGCGTCGGCTCTGAGTGCCTTCCTCCCCATCGGATGGACTTGTTATGCGGATCACTGGGTCCAAAAAGACTATAGGAAATTATTGATGAGTGTGTGTACTTCCTCATCGGAAGGCACATAATCGGAAATAATTTTCTTAGTGTTGTGTAATGATGCACACTTAGATGCGAATAATAGTATCCTCCCCATCGGAGTCACTGCTATTATTTTGCAGAGCCGAAGGAAACCAACTGTTGATCTTACTTGTCAAAAAGTTAGGTTGACAAGATAGTAAGATCAATGGGTAAAACCTCCTCTTACGAATATAGGGATTCGTATACGCCCACACCATCGTGGCATGCAGATTTCTCAGTGTATAGGGGTGTTGGTTGATTTCAAAAATTATTTGTTTTAAGGAATCAATTTATTTTCGATTTCTAAAGTAGTGTATGTTGTGATTCTTAGAATTTTCAAAATAGCCTTTAACCCACTAGCTACAATACTTAAGGAAACCAAACATAGTGGCCCCAACTACATAGACTAAAAATAAGCCTAGACATTGTCCTTTCCGCAGAGGAGTACAAATAGGTACTCTTCGAGGAACGTCCTGAAGATGATGACCCACCTCAATGAGATTGAGATTCTGGAAGGAGAAATCGAGGGGGAAACCAAGGTCGATATTACATTCCAATCTCTGCCTAGGAGTTTTGAGCAGTTCTGGCTCAACTATAGCATGAATAAAGCATGAGTATACGTTGGGGGAACTCCTGGGAGAACTCCAGGTGGCAGAGGAGCTCTTTCGTCAAGGTTCGCAGGCCTTGGTCACTCAGATGGTTTCTACTTCTGTGCCGAAAGACAGGAAGAAGAAGAAACAAGGTGAGTCCAATAATGCAGCAGAATCGCAAGGACCTCAGGCTGGTGTGAAGATACCAAGTGCTTCACGAGCCAGCAGACTGGACATTGAAAGGTGAACTGTCCCCGTTGTCAAGAGAAAAGTATATCTTTTTCTTTTGTCATTGTAACATGTTTAGCGGTGCTATCTACTGGTACCTAGCGGATAGATACGGATGCCACTAAACATGTCTGCAATTCTTTGCAAGGGTTCCAGGAAGCCCAACAACAAGCTAAGGAAAAGATTACTATCTACAAGGGGTATGCTACGGAGGTGGCTACTATTGCAGTGGGAGTTATTTATTTGTCTTTAGAAGATAAAAGTTTTGGTTTTAAGAAATTGCTTTTATGTACCTAATTTTTTAGAAAGAACTCTGGTTCAGTTTCTGAAATAAAAGATATTCTATTACTTTTTATGAAAAGTGGAATAGAAAGATTATCTATTCAGGTACATTGATAGACAATTGGTACACATTAGAACCAAAGTCTTCCATGATACAAATAGTAGCTAATAGCTCATCATCTAATCAAAATAAGAGAAAGGTTCCTTCCGAGATAAACCAAACATACCTTTGGCATCTAAGGCTTGGTCTTATTAACCTTAGTAGGATTCAAAGGTCGATAGCCGATGGGCCCTCGGGTTCATTGGTGGTGGGAGACTTCCCAACCTTTGAATCCTACTTGGAAGGTAAGACGACCAAGAGGCCTTTCAAGGCCGAGGGGTATAGAGCCAAAGATATGTTAGATTCGGTTCATTCTGATTTGTGTGGTCCTATGTCTATCCTAGATAGAGGTAGCTTTGAATACTTCGTGAGACGAATATTCAAAGTTAAGGATACATTTACATGATGGCCACAAGTCTAAATCTTTGATTAGTTCAAAGAATTCAAGACGATTGTGGAGAAATATCAAGGTAACAGTATCAAGATACTACGATCGGATCGTGGTGATGGGTACCTCTTGAGAGAATTAGGACTTACTTATCAGAGGTTGGGATTCAATCCCAATTGATTGCACCCGGTTCGTCCCAACAGAACGGTGCAGTAGAGCGAAGGAAAAGGGCTCTTATGGGGATGGTTAGGACAATGATGAGCTGCTCCGAGTTGCTGGATTCGTTCTAGGGATATGCTCTAGAAACGACAGTGTATAGACTTGATACCATCTAGGTCAGTGCCTCCTGCTCCCATAGAAGTGTGGACTGGGCGAAAGCCAAGTCAAAGACATCTTCGGACATGGGATAGCTCAGCATATGTGATGAGAGGGGATACTGATAAGATTGGAATCTCGTGCGCTTGTTCTTAGGCTATCCTAGAGAAATGAAAGGTGGTTCTATAGTTCTAAGGATCAGAGGGTAATCGTTGGGATGAATACCAGATTCTTAGAATAAGACTATGTGATGAACCATAAGCCTATGAGGGGATGAATACCAGATTCTTAAAATAAGACTAGTTCTTGAAAAATTAAGAGGGGATGTTCTGACCTTAGTAACAACTGTACAAGAAGAAATACCACAAGTCACTGCACCGCGTGTCATAGAAGATACACAGGTGGTGCCTTGTCGTAGTGGGAGCGTTGTTGGTCAACCAGAAGGATTCATGTTCTTGGGAGAGTATTCAGACTTGGTCCCTGGCAACCATGAATCAAGATCCCTGGACCTATGACGAGGAACATCCACTTTGAAGAGATAATCCGGTCATATGGATTTGTTCAAAGGACGGATAAGATTTGTGTATGTAAGAAGTGTGGTGGAAACGTAGTGGTATTCTTGTACTATACGTAGATAATATTTTGTTAGTTGGTGACAATGACAAAGTATTATCAGGCGTAAGGGTATGGTTGTCCAAACAGTTGATATGAAGGACTTGGAGAAGCAGGGCACATCCTTGGCGATCAAAGTTCTAAGAGATCACCAGAGAAGGATGTTCCGCTTATCCCAAGCTTCATATAATGACAGTGTCTTAACTCGTTTTATCATGGAAACCTCCAAGAAAAGTTTTGAACTTTTCAGCTATGGAGCTACTCTATCCAAGGAGATATGTTTAGATTATCAAAGGAGATAGAGCAAGTAATGGCGGTTCCTTAGCATTGGTTATAGGAAGCCTCATGTATGCTAAAAATGAGACCGGATATCTGCTTTGCCGTGGGCATGGTTAGCAGATATCAGAGTAACCCAGGTCAAGGAAATTGGATTGCGGTAAAAGCTTATATTAGTGCCTGAAAAGGAATAAGGATTATAAGCTGGTTTACAGGGCAGACCAATTCCCTAAGGGTTATACGGATACAGACTTCTAGTTAGATAGGGGCAAATGTAAGTATTCCTCGGGGTTTTGTGTTTATTTTAGGAGGTAGAACCATAGTTTGGAGGAGTGTCACGCAGCCGCTACATGATGGACTTCACCATGGAAGCTGAGTAAAGTGGTAGCCTCTGAGGCAGCTAAAGGAAGCTACATGGTTCAGCAACCTCATGATGAACTTCGATGTGATTCCTGGTTTACTCAGAACTATCACATTCTGTTGTGTTAACAAAGGGTGTAGTTGCAAACTCGAAGGAATCACGAGCCCATAAGGCAAGTAAGCACATAGAGCGCAAGTACCACCCAGGAGAGGAAAAGCTGTTGTTGCCTAGATTACATCAGGGGACAACCTGGGAGATCTTTTCACTGAGGCCTTGATAGTGAGAGCTTGAGGTATGTGGAAGATCAAGGAGTCGATGTATGGCATTTTGAGAACAACAATGTCTTTAAGTATAAGTGGGAGATTGTAGGATGTGTATACTGAAAGATATGATTTCTTTATATGAACATCTTCATTTCGAAAAAGAGAATCACAACTACACAAGGTGCTTGTTTACATTAATACATGCACGAAGTCCAATTACTTTGCGTTGTAGATAACATGGTGTGTGGTCTTACACGGAAGATCATTTTATCAGTTCCTTGCTTAGTATAAAATAGAAGCCCACAACCGAGATGGAATTGGACAACCCATCGGGATGGTTGTAGTGTAATTAGGTGTGGTTGGTCTTGACCATAGAATTACACTAGTGTGCTTTGAGTACATTGGGTAGGACCAAAATCCGAGGTTATCCAATTTGTACTAACTCGATAATTGGATAGGACCTTAAGATATTATTATGGAGTACGATCCCTAAATCCCGAAATAATATCGGGCATACATTATTAATTATTATTTCTTTGATTTACCAATGGGCGAGATCTATTCTGTTAAATCTATTCTAGGAGATAATATTAATAATATGATGTGTCGATGATTATTGACAGAATTCGTGTCCTGGTGAGTCAGGATGATGATGCCCCCTTGATGAGCTCAAAAGGTTCATCGTGCTAAACCCTGCAGGTGAATTTGATCCGACACGATGATAAGGTTGAGTGGTACTAGTCAAGGACTCAGAGGTTAATTAATTTGAATTGTCGATAATTTAAATTAATTAATGGGCATTCGAGATCATAAATACGGGGGGATGGACGACTCGTAATAAGTGGAGCCCATATGTAAATATAGGGGTTGGTGAGGTAATTCAATAAGGTTCCTTTTGTGGAATAGATCCTTATTAATGGATTGGGTTTGGATCCATTAGCAGGCCAAGATCCAACTCCTCCTCATGGTCCCTACCGTAGCCCTGTATAAACCCCATGGTGGCATGAGACCAAGTTGATTTTTCTTTTGGAAAAATTTAATCCAATAGATCACAAGAAACCCTAGCCTCTCCTCTCTCTCTCCAATTCTCGGCGTCTACTAAATTCTCGATGGAGAATTCACAGAATTCTCAAAGGAGAATTCGCAAATGTGAGGTGGAAGGTTGCGTGAGCAACCTTCCAGCCTCACCAAATTCTCAAAGGGGAATTCACCGAATTCTCAAAGGAGAATTCGCAGATGTAAGGTGTAAGCAACCTTCCAGCCTTTGACTGAATTCTCAAAGGAGAATTCACCGAATTCTCGAAGAAGAATTTTGTGAGGAGAATTCTGTGAGGAGGAAGTAATCTTCCAGCCTCTAGGCGCCGACTGAATTCTCGATGGAGAATTCTGTGAGGAGGAAGCAGCCTTCCAGCCATCCTCGGTGGAGAAGCATTGAGCAGGAGAGGAGCTTTGCACTTCGGAGCAGATATGAGCATGAGCGAGGCTTCTCCTTTCAGGGAGAATTTGCATAAGCAGGGAAGTCCATGACTTTCATCTTTTATGGAGAAAATTTGCTCAGAGCGGATTGGATTTCTCTAGGCAAAGTCGCTCAAGCAATTGCTCACGGCTCGGGCTCCGATGGTGGCTGAAAGGTTTTGTGTTTGGATTATCTCTTTGGAGTGACCGACGACATCCCTTTTGTTAGGGATTGGTTGGCACAAGGAGAAGGGATCGACTTGGTGACCACGGGTCTTAGTAGATCGTCGCCCACACGACGTCCAAGAGGGGAGGGTGATACGGTAGAAGATCGTAAGGAAATGGAAGGTATATTCTGTTGGATCGAGAAGAACGATAGAGGGGGGGTGAATATCGTAAATCGTTTTTCGGATAAAACTAAGAGAATAGGCAGCGGAAAATTAAAACAAAACGCAAACACAAGCGGTTTTACTTGGTTCGGAGTCGCGGTCGGCTCCTACTCCAAGGCCCACGGTCGTTGACCGTTTACTGCGGGCAATACTATAATCGCGCAAATAATTGCAAGAAGATGTACAGTAGTAGTGCAGTAAAAGTACAATTAAAAAGTAACTCTTCGTTACCGATGCCCGGTGTAGATCGTTCTTTGGTGCGTAGGGTCGTCGTTGGCGCTAGAATCTCGAGATGGAAGGTTTCCGGAGCAGAGTGCTTGAGTTGAAGAGCGTATTGGCGTTGGAAAATTGTGTTGAGAAGCCTTGGGGGTCGAGGGCTATTTATAGCAGTACTGGGGGTTCCCTGGACATTGGGGGCGCCCTCTACGTGGCCTCCGATCCGCAACAATCTCGGTCAGACCTTTTCCCGCTCGAATAGGGCTGAGGTTAGACTGTGGGGGCGCCCGAGACACTAGGGGCACCCCGGTTGACTTGGTTTGCTGGCTTCTCGGCCGGTTCACTTTATTGGCTTGAACCCAGGGCGCCCTAAGCATCCGGGGCGCCCGGGAGCATAAGCTTCCGAAGCGTTTTCTTGCTTAAGTTGTTTTGCCTTGACCTTGGGGGCGCCCGGGACACTGGGGGCGCCCTGCCTAGCTGCTTGCCCCTCTCCTTTGGGGCGTTCTGAGCTGTAGAAACACATTCCTTCGGTCCTGCATCCAAGGTTAGTCCAAAACAATGCAAAGCAATAAAATATTAGGTTTATACAGCCTTAGCTGTCTTGGTTCTGACTTTGGGTCTCCAAAATGGAACCCTAGGTCGAACCGACGCCTACTGTTCCCTCGACGGGGAACGCGTCCTCACCTACTCCTCTCAGGAGAATTTACCTGTCGCCAACCGGCTCCTCCGGTTGGACTTTTGCCCAGCAGTCCTTCGCCAGGTGCCTAGCTGTCCTTCGCCAGGTTTTCGTATCCTGGCATTCCTTCGCCAGGTGCCTTGCAGTCCTTCGATAGAGCTTTGTATCCTGGCATTCCTTCGCCAGGTGCCTAGCAGTCCTTCGCTAGGGCTTTGTATCCTGGCAGACCTTCGCCAGGTGCCTAGCATTCCTTCGCTAGGTCTTTGACTCCTAGCAGCTCTTTGCTAGGTGCC
This sequence comes from Boesenbergia rotunda, assembly GCA_024364735.1. Classification (NCBI taxonomy): domain Eukaryota; kingdom Viridiplantae; phylum Streptophyta; class Magnoliopsida; order Zingiberales; family Zingiberaceae; genus Boesenbergia; species Boesenbergia rotunda. The sequence continues at coordinate 196,439 of JAGFNQ010004187.1, read as the reverse complement.
CAGCAGTCCTTCGCTGGGTCTTAGGTTCCGATGCCTAGCAGTCCTTCGCTAGGTGCCTAGCAGTCCTTCGCTAGGACTTCAATCTGCACACTCAAGTATCATGTTAGATAAACATAACATCTTAACTTTTGAACCCTTTGCCATTTATCAAAACACAGGTTCGACTTGGGTGTTGTCTGCACCAACAATCTCCCCCTTTTTGATTTATGGCAACCCAATTCAAAAAGTTAAGTTAAATCATACAGTGGATATAATAGTTTAGTTCCCTCCCCCTGGAAGGAATCTCCCCCTAGGTTTTTCAAATTTTCGTGGGGTTTGAAAAATTTCTAAGTCAAAATAATGGAATTAATTTTTTAGAACATAGAAGATTTTTCAAAAGAAGTTTTAGAAAATATTTTCCAAAAATACATTTTGATTGGGCACTTTTGAAAAACTTTCATACTTAGAAATTTTGAAAAATACCTTAGTAGAAAATTTTCTAAAACATCTTTTAAGTTCTTTGAAAGCACTTAAAAATTTTCAATCTCTTTAGTACTTTTAGAAACTTAGAAACTTTTATATTAGAGAAGTTTAGAAGTAAGTACTTAGAGGTATTTTGAACATAGTTTAAGTTCAAGTACTTAGAAAATACTTTTGAAAACATTTTAGATCAAGTACTTTTGAAACAGTTTTGAGAAAAATAATAGATTAAGTACTTTGAAAATAGTTTTGAAAGACTTAGCTTAAGTACTTTGAAGAAAGCAGTTTTGAAAAACTTGGCTTGAGTACTTTGAAGAAAGCAGTTCTGAAAAACTTAGCTTAAGTACTTTGAAAGCAGTTTTTAAACAACTTAGCTTAAGTATTTTGAAGAAAGCAGTTTTGAAAAACTTGGCTTAAGTACTTTTTGAAGAAAGGATAAAGTTTTTGGAAATTTAGAAAAAAACTTCTTTTGAAAAAAAATTTAAAAAAAACTTCTTTTGAAAAAAAATTTAAAAAACTTCTCTCCTTTCCTATCTCTCCCCCTTTGCCATATATCAAAAACAAAGCAATATAGCAAAAAAAATAAACTGCATAACTGTGCTGTAGTGAACCAAATCAAGATATAAACTGAACCAAACCAATTTCGATTATCTCTTTAGGGTCCTGTCTAACCCAATTAGCTACTTGCTAACTGTTATAAACAGTAGTTTTCGCTAGGGTTAGTCAAGTTAAGTGTTCTATTCAAGTTAGATTTTTAATCTTGACACTTAACTTGATTACTGTTTAAGTTGTATTTAGTGCCCCAATTACTGCAGATGCACTGACTTAAAGCATCTTAAATTAAGGCAAAGACCTAAGCATCTCAACCCATTCTAGGTTATCAATCAAAAGTACCTTAAGGTGCTTGTGAGATGCTGGTTTCTAAATCTATAGGTGCATGCAATTCTAGGGTTAGGGCCTAGGCTGTAACGCCCGCCCTTATATCTACCCTCAAGGCGGGGTTACGTACATTCAATCATATAGTAATATTTTTTTTTCTATTTCTATCTCCTAGCATGACATTAAAACAACAATGCAAGGGCTTAAGAGAACTAGGTACTAAGCATGCTTGCAAAAATTATTAAGTGACATTATATAACATGATAGGTTCACATATTATTTCACACCATAATATAATCCAATAAATCAAGTATATGAAAATTCCAAGTGTAACTATTATCATGCAATATCAATCCTAATCACTATCATTCATTGTCAAGGAGCATAACATAAGTATAAATATGTAGATATAGAAATCTTTCTTCCCGAGCCACCACCCCACACATCTTCAGCCTCCTGCCTCTTCCTTCCATTTAAGTGTTATCTGCAGCATAAGACAACACATAAACTAGTAAGCACAATGCTTAGTAAGGATCCTGTCCTACTCGCAAAATCCGTGTGAAAGAATATAACATGTACACATAATTAATCATAAGTATAAGTTCATCAAAGCATATCAAACATCTAAGTTTCTAAGCATGCAATATCAAGTACCTTAAGCATACTCTTCACATATTACCAATATTTTCAATGAATGTTTTCAAAACATTTCCATAATGGTATTACTTAAAAATACATCCATATCATATCGGGCCTTGTTGTGTACCAACTATCGCGCGGAAACTATTGCGCGTTCCCTAATGAATTGGGGTAGCGAGCCACCAATTCATTAGAGCAGGACCCTTCCGTCCTATCGAAGCCACGTTAACATGCACCCCGGATTTATTTAACGACCCCCTTCCGAGTCGGGTACACAACTTAAAAAGTAAAATACTTATCATGCTTTTACATATATGCTAAGGAATACTCCATATTCACTCTTATGGGACACACCACTCTTCAAGGGTGCTCATGATCCCATAGGGACACACCACACAACATAAGGGGTGCTCTTGATCCCATACTTATTTGAGTATCCCTTCAAGCATTTTAACATATCACATGCAATTTCATAAGTGTGCCCCATGGGCTATAAGGCATGCTCATACATACATCATATTTCATGCATGTCCATACATATATCATATTTCACACATGTTCATACATACATCATATTTCATACTTGTTCATACATGCATTATATTTCATACATGTTTATACATACCTCATATTTCATACTTGTTCATATATATATCATATTCCATACATGTTCATACATACATCATATTTCATACATGCATATACATATTATTTTGCTAAACATAATCATATCCCGTAGGGTAGTTTAGCCTTCACATATTATTCATGCAACTTATTAAACATAAAGCATATCATGAGATAATTATACAACCCTAAACCTTAGTCCTTCTAGGGTTGGTCGAAACTTAAGTATAGGGAAAATTAGGGTTTGAACTAAATATTCACACATACATTCATTCAAACACCTCATACATAAACATATCATAGCATGCTAACAATTAAGGTTTACATATCAACCCTTCCATTTAACACCACATACATATACATATGATCATCCCCAACCATAAACATATATCATAGGGTACTTTGACCTTTACAAACCCTAGTCCTAGTGGGTTGGCCGAAACATCAAGAGTAGGGAAATATTAGGACTTTTGCATTAATCATTCACACAACAATGATACAAACATCTTGTATACAATATCACACCATACACTAAGCATGAATATTTTCTAGGATAATTCAACTCCCCTTGACCCTAATTCATTGCCTTGGCCGAAACTTGTAGGGTAGGGTAGGCTAGGTTTTTGACAACCAATCTTTACACAAACATTTACACAAATACTTTATCTACAATACTAATCATGGGAACACAATAGGATAGCAACCAACCCAAAAGCCCTTGCTTATTCCCTCTTGGCCGAAACATGTAGGGTACCAAACCCTAATTTGTGTCCTCTCAAAAATTTGGAAAACAACATACATCCATACCCTAAGTTCCTAGGGATATCCTCATGCATCAAGAAGCAACCAAAACCTATTTCATGGTGGTGGCCGAAAGTTTTATAAGGGAGGAACTCCCATTTTCGAAAACAAGAACACAAGGAAAACATGCATAAACCATTACACTGCAGGCGAGAGGATACTTACATCCTTTCGCTTGATTTTCTCCTTCTCTAACTTCTTAAGATGCCCTTGGTTGAAGGAAGATGAGTGTTCTCCTTCCTAGTACTTCTATAGAACCCTTGGCCCTAGTAGAGAGAGCAAGGTCCTTGGGTGAGATCTCCTTCTTTCCAAACCCCTAAGGTTGAAACCCTAGGTTTTCTTTTTCGAAAATGGAGAAGGGGAAAGCTTGAGTTTCGGTGGAGAAGTGAAGAGGAAGAAGAAGAGGAAGTTATTCCAACTTCCCTTTCCCTTATTTATACTTTTCTCATGAAGAGTCATGTCTCTTCACTTTCCTCGCTTTAACAAGCATGTTCCTATTCTCTCCACAAGAAGCATGGCTTGGTGCATTGGTTATGACATGACTAGTGCAACTAGGAGGTTCAAGGTTCAATCCTTGCTTCCTCCTTTTTATCACATTTTGCACTAATCCATATCAAAGCCCATTAAGCCAAGCCCATCATGAAATTTCATAATATTAATTATATTCCATGATTTCACAATATTTTCACAATATTAATTATATTCCATGAATTCATAATATTTCATGATACTATTTCATGAATTCCATAATATTTCATATTTATGAATTCATATATTTCATAATATTCTATGATAATATATCATGAATTTCATAATATTTCATATTTATGAATTCATAATATTTCATAATGTTTCATGATACTATTTCATGAATTCCATAATATCTCATATTTATGAATTCATAATATTTCATGATAATATTTCATATGGGAAATTTTGGGGCGTTACAATCCTCCCCACCTTATAAAAAGTTCGTCCCGAACTTTAAAATAATTCCGGATACTTTAATCGTATTGCCTCCTCTCATTCCCACGTGGCTTTTTCGAATCGTTCATTCCGCCACAGAACCTTTACTAAGGGTACTTCCTTGTTCCTTAGCTTTTTGACTTCCCGGTCTAAGATCTGAACAGGTCGGCGTTCTGAACTTAGGTTCTCTTGATCTTGTACTGGTTGGGGCTCTATTATCTTATTCACATCAGAGATACATTCCCTGAGCATTGATACGTGGAAAGCATTGTGGATAGCCGACATTTCCGGCGGTAACTCCAGTTCGTAGGCCACTTTGCCTACCCGTCTCAGAATCTGAGACGGTCCCACATATCTCGGACTCAGCTTCCCTTTCTTTCCGAATCTCATCACCCCTTTCATAGGGGCTACCTTAAGGAATACTGAATCCCCAACCTCAAACTCTAGTGGTCTGCGTCGCTTATCAGCGTAGCTTTTCTGCCGACTCTTAGCAGTCTCTATTCTCTGACGGATATTCTTTATAGCCTGAGTGGTTTCGTCTATAATATCCGTCTGGAGTCCCATCTCCTTCTTTTCACCACTCTCAAGCCAACATATAGGAGATCTGCATTTTCTTCCATACCGAGCTTCATACGGTGTCATCCCGATAGTAGCCTGATAACTGTTGTTATAAGCAAACTCTGCCAGGCTCAGGTATCGACACCAGCTTCCCTTGAAGTCCAAGGCACAAGCCCGTAACATATCCTCTAACATCTGGTTCGGAAAGCCGTCTTCGGTATATCCTCCTTTTTCACCCTGACTTGGTGATAACTAGACCTCAGGTCAATATTAGAGAAAACCGTGGCTCCCTTCAATTGATCGAACAGGTCATCTATCCTGGGTAGAGGGTACCTGTTCTTGATAGTCACATTGTTCAGCGACCGATAGTCGATACACCTTCGCATCGACCCATCCTTCTTTTTCACAAACAGTACGGGAGCTCCCTAGGGGAAATGACTAGGGCGGATGAGTCCCTTGTCAAGAAGCTCTTGTAACTGCCCTTGTAATTCCTTTAATTCCGTCGGCGCCATACGGTATGGTGCCTTAGAAATGGGGTTAGTACCAGGAACTAACTCAATTGCAAATTCTATATCTCTTTCAGGTGCTAACCCTAGTAAGTTATCGGGAAATACCTCTGGGTAATTGCATACTACTTTGACGTCTTCTAGCTTCGGGCCCTCTGTAGGACTGGTATCAACCACATGAGCTAGAAATCCCGAGCATCCCTTTTCTAACATCTTCCTTGCCCGGCGCCTAAAAGGCATGTCCCTAGGTGCATCTTCCCACAAGTGGCACATTGGGGGTATTTAGGCTTCTTGCCTAAATAACCACCGGCAGATCTATTCCATGGCTTCCTCTTTCCGTCGTGGTTCTTTTTCTCGTGGGGGTTGCTATTCGGAGGTTTCTGACCTCCCGACTGATCCTGACTCTTGCTGGCGGTCAGTGGTTGGCTCTGTGGGTTCATCTTCTTTAGATAATGCTCAGTAATAAGGGCGCTGCTGAACAGCTCCTCTGTGGTCTGGGGCCTATTCACGCCACCAGCTACATTCAGAGCTATCTCGGGCCTAAGCATCTTGAGCATTAATCTGACCCTTTCTTTCTCTGTACTGACCAACTCCGGACATAATCGTGCCAGTCGGTTAAATTGCTTAACGACATCGTTGACTGAGAGATTTCCCTGCCGGAATTCAGTGAACTCATCAAAATGTCTGTTTGTGACTCGCATATTAAAGAATTCCTCTAGAAATTCGGACTCAAAGTCCTTCCACTTCATCTGGTCCACTGATCTTCTAGCCTTTACCCGTTCCCACCACATCCTGACATCGCCAGTGAGGCAGAACGAGACACATTTAATTTTCTCATGCTCAAGCCAGTCTAATAATTCCACTGTGCTCTCAACTGTCTTGAGCCAGGCCTGAGCATCCCAGGGCTCGCAGGTGCCCGAGAACTTTTCCGGCTTCAGTCTCTGCCACTGAATCAAATAGGCCTCCTGTCGGGCTCCTCGGGCCGGAGTGTCCGGGGGTGTCTGTGCAGTTGGAGGCTCAGTAGGCATTACATTCTGACTTCCCTGCGGGGTTGCAGTGTTCCCCTGCTGGGTCCTCAGAGTGTTTATTATCTGCTGTTGTTCAGTGACCTGACGCTGCAGATCTGTGATCACTTGCATTATATCAGGTGGGGGTACTGTCTCGTTACCCCGATTGCTACGTCTTCTAGCCATGTCTATCATACAGGTGATAATTAAAATAACATAAGAATTATCACTACTTTCATTTGTTATGCAAGCATAAATCATCTCTATATTATGCAAGCATAAATCATCTATATCTCATGCAAGCATATATCATCTCTATATTATGCAAGCATAAACCATCTCTATTAATATCATTACTGTACATGAAATAATATAAGCGAGTTAGGATTTCTTATGTGTGTGTGGTGGAGGGGAAATCTGCTCTGATACCAACCTGTAACGCCCGCCCTTATATCTACCCTCAAGGCGGGGTTACGTACATTCAATCATATAGTAATATTTTTTTTTCTATTTCTATCTCCTAGCATGACATTAAAACAACAATGCAAGGGCTTAAGAGAACTAGGTACTAAGCATGCTTGCAAAAATTATTAAGTGACATTATATAACATGATAGGTTCACATATTATTTCACACCATAATATAATCCAATAAATCAAGTATATGAAAATTCCAAGTGTAACTATTATCATGCAATATCAATCCTAATCACTATCATTCATTGTCAAGGAGCATAACATAAGCATAAATATGTAGATATAGAAATCTTTCTTCCCGAGCCACCACCCCACACATCTTCAGCCTCCTGCCTCTTCCTTCCATTTAAGTGTTATCTGCAGCATAAGACAACACATAAACTAGTAAGCACAATGCTTAGTAAGGATCCTGTCCTACTCGCAAAATCCGTGTGAAAGAATATAACATGTACACATAATTAATCATAAGTATAAGTTCATCAAAGCATATCAAACATCTAAGTTTCTAAGCATGCAATATCAAGTACCTTAAGCATACTCTTCACATATTACAAATATTTTCAATGAATGTTTTCAAAACATTTTCATAATGGTATTACTTAAAAATACATCCATATCATATCGGGCCCTGTTGTGTACCAACTATCGCGCGGAAACTATTGCGCGTTCCCTAATGAATTGGGGTAGCGAGCCACCAATTCATTAGAGCAGGACCCTTCCGTCCTACCGAAGCCACGTTAACATGCACCCCGGATTTATTTAACGACCCCCTTCCGAGTCGGATACACAACTTAAAAAGTAAAATACTTATCATGCTTTTACATATATGCTAAGGAATACTCCATATTCACTCTTATGGGACACACCACTCTTCAAGGGTGCTCATGATCCCGTAGGGACACACCACACAACATAAGGGGTGCTCTTGATCCCATACTTATTTGAGTATCCCTTCAAGGATTTTAACATATCACATGCAATTTCATAAGTGTGCCCCATGGGCTATAAGGCATGCTCATACATACATCATATTTCATGCATGTCCATACATACATCATATTTCACACATGTTCATACATACATCATATTTCATACTTGTTCATACATGCATTATATTTCATACATGTTTATACATACCTCATATTTCATACTTGTTCATACATATATCATATTCCATACATGTTCATACATACATCATATTTCATACATGCATATACATATTATTTTGCTAAACATAATCATATCCCGTAGGGTAGTTTAGCCTTCACATATTATTCATGCAACTTATTAAACATAAAGCATATCATGAGATAATTATACAACCCTAAACCTTAGTCCTTCTAGGGTTGGCCGAAACTTAAGTATAGGGAAAATTAGGGTTTGAACTAAATATTCACACATACATTCATTCAAACACCTCATACATAAACATATCATAGCATGCTAACAATTAAGGTTTACATATCAACCCTTCCATTTAACACCACATACATATACATATGATCATCCCCAACCATAAACATATATCATAGGGTACTTTGACCTTTACAAACCCTAGTCCTAGTGGGTTGGCCGAAACATCAAGAGTAGGGAAATATTAGGACTTTTGCATTAATCATTCACACAACAATGATACAAACATCTTGTATACAATATCACACCATACACTAAGCATGAATATTTTCTAGGATAATTCAACTCCCCTTGACCCTAATTCATTGCCTTGGCCGAAACTTGTAGGGTAGGGTAGGTTAGGTTTTTGACAACCAATCTTTACACAAACATTTACACAAATACTTTATCTACAATACTAATCATGGGAACACAATAGGATAGCAACCAACCCAAAAGCCCTTGCTTATTCCCTCTTGGCCGAAACATGTAGGGTACCAAACCCTAATTTGTGTCCTCTCAAAAATTTGGAAAACAACATACATCCATACCCTAAGTTCCTAGGGATATCCTCATGCATCAAGAAGCAACCAAAACCTATTTCATGGTGGTGGCCGAAAGTTTTATAAGGGAGGAACTCCCATTTTCGAAAACAAGAACACAAGGAAAACATGCATAAACCATTACACTGCAGGCGAGAGGATACTTACATCCTTTCGCTTGATTTTCTCCTTCTCTAACTTCTTAAGATGCCCTTGGTTGAAGGAAGATGAGTGTTCTCCTTCCTAGTACTTCTATAGAACCCTTGGCCCTAGTAGAGAGAGCAAGGTCCTTGGGTGAGATCTCCTTCTTTCCAAACCCCTAAGGTTGAAACCCTAGGTTTTCTTTTTCGAAAATGGAGAAGGGGAAAGCTTGAGTTTCGGTGGAGAAGTGAAGAGGAAGAAGAAGAGGAAGTTATTCCAACTTCCCTTTCTCTTATTTATACTTTTCTCATGAAGAGACATGTCTCTTCACTTTCCTCGCTTTAACAAGCATGTTCCTATTCTCTCCACAAGAAGCATGGCTTGGTGCATTGGTTATGACATGGCTAGTGCAACTAGGAGGTTCAAGGTTCAATCCTTGCTTCCTCCTTTTTATCACATTTTGCACTAATCCATATCAAAGCCCATTAAGCCAAGCCCATCATGAAATTTCATAATATTAATTATATTCCATGATTTCACAATATTTTCATAATATTAATTATATTCCATGAATTCATAATATTTCATGATACTATTTCATGAATTCCATAATATTTCATATTTATGAATTCATATATTTCATAATATTCTATGATAATATATCATGAATTTCATAATATTTCATATTTATGAATTCATAATATTTCATAATGTTTCATGATACTATTTCATGAATTCCATAATATCTCATATTTATGAATTCATAATATTTCATGATAATATTTCATATGGGATATTTTGGGGCGTTACATAGGCTAAGTCCATTTTACGAAAAAACCCTAGTTTTGAAGGGGGTAGTTTTTTGAAAAGAAAACTAAGTCGAAAAATTAAAAGTGATAAAAAGATTTTTCAAACTAACTAAAGGCAGATTTTGAAATTAAGTAAAGCAGTTTTAAAATTATTTTAGAAACTGATTTTAAAAGCAAGTAAAGCAGTTTAAAAATCGAAAAATAGAGTAAACCTATTCTACCAAGCATAATCCTAACTGCCTTCTTAGTGAGCTGAACTCAGACTCAGGTAGGGGTTTGGTGAATATGTCAGCTAAGTTAGATTTAGAGTCTACATACTTAAGGACTATCTCACCCCTGGCTACATGATCTCTTATAAAGTGGTGTTTAACTTCTATGTGTTTAGTTCGGGAATGTTGGATTGGGTTTTTAGTTAGATTAATTGAGCTTATATTGTCAATGAGGACCTGAGTTTGGGTGTAGTTGAGCTGGAAGTCCTTAAGAGTGTGCATCATCCATAAGAGTTGTGCTACACACTCTCCTAAGGCAACATACTCAGCTTCAGTCGTGGATAGAGCTACACAGTGTTGTTTTCTGCTGCACCAACTTACTAGACTATTTCCTAACAATTGGCAGCTTCCACTTGTGCTCTTTCTATCTAATTTACAACCAGCGTAGTCAGAATCCGAGTATCCTGACAAGTCGAAGGTTGAGGTCCTAGGATACCAAATCCCTACATTTAGGGTGCCCTTAACATATCTTAGTATTCTTTTTAGGGCTTCTAAGTGCGTTTCCTTAGCACAGATTTGGTATCTAGCACACATTCCTACAGCAAAAAGGATATCAGGTCTGCTTACAGTAAGGTACAGTAGACTTCCAATCATACTTCTATAGAATTTAAGGTCTACTGGTTTACCATCAGGGTCACTATCTATTTTTATATTGGTGGCCATGGGGTACTTATGCTTTTAGAGTTATCTATTTTAAATTTCTTTATTAACTCTTTAGCATATTTGGATTGATGGACATAGTTTCCATCCCTAGTTTGTTTAATTTGTAACCCTAGGAAAAAGTTGAGCTCACCAACTAAGCTCATTTCAAACTCATTTTCCATTATTTTCACGAATTCTTTTAAAAAATTAGAGTTGGCGGACCCAAAGATTATGTCATCGACGTAGATTTGGGCAATAAAGATTTCTTTTCCTAAGATTTTAATAAATAGGGTTGAGTCAATTTGTCCTTGTTTAAATTCTTTAGAAATTAGGTAAGTTGATAAGCGTTCATACCAGGCCCTAGGTGCTTGTTTTAGTCCATAAAGTGCTTTAGTAAGTTTGTAAACATGGTCAGGACTTTCTAAGTCCTCAAAACCAGGGGGTTGTCCTACATAGACTTCTTCCTTAATGAATCCATTTAGAAAGGCTGACTTTACATCCATTTGGTATAGTTTCAATCCTTTATGGGATGCAAAGGCTAATAACATCCTAATGGACTCAAGTCTAGCTACCGGGGCATAGGTTTCGTCATAATCTAACCCTTCTACCTGACTGAATCCTTTTGCTACTAAGCGGGCTTTATTTCTGACTATTTCTCCTTGATCATTTAGCTTATTCCTAAAAACTCACTTAGTGTCAATGATGGATTTGCCCTCAGGTTTAGGTAGTAGTTCCCAGACTTGGTTCCTCTCAAATTGGGCTAATTCTTCTTGCATAGCTATGATCCAATCAGGATCAGGTAGGGCTTCCTCTATAGTCTTAGGTTCTATTTTTGAAATCATTGCTATCTGACTAAGGTTTCTATAGGAAGACCTAGTTCTGACTCCTAGAGTTGGATCACCCATAATTTGATCGGTTGGGTGACTGAGTCTGGGTTTCTTGGTTTTTCTAGAACTTGGTTCAGCCTCAGGTCCGGCTGGTCGGTTTGGTTCACTATTTGATTCAACTATTTGAGTTGGTTCAATTATTGGTTCAATGGTTGGTTCAATTGACTCATTAGTTGGTTCAATAGTTAGTTCGTTTATGGGTTCAATTAAAGATTCAACAGCTTGTTCATTATCTTCTTGATCAGTATTTGATGAAATTAGATCTGAATTATCAGATTTTGATTTATGTTCTTCATCAAATATTAGATTGGTTATTTTTTCAATTTTCTTAGTTTGTTTGTTGTAAACCCTATAGACTCTACTTATTGTTGAGTATCCTAAGAAAATGCATGGGGTTGACTTAGACTGGAATTTACCTAGATAGTCGTTGGTGTTTAGGATATGAACTTTGCACACAAAGACCCTTAGGTAGTGTAGGTTTGGAAGTCTATGGTAGTATAATTCATAGGGGGTTTTGTTGTGTCGCTTGTTAATCAGGACCCTATTTTGGATGTAGCAAGCCGTACTAATTACTTCTGCCCAATATTAGTTAGCTAAGTTGAATTCATTGAGCATAGCCTTAGCGGCTTCCTGTAGGGTTCTATTTTTTCTTTCGACTATCCCATTTTGCTGGGGGGTTCTAGGACACGAAAATTCGTGTATATACCCATTTACCTTACAAAATTCCTCGAATCATTGATTTTCAAACTCTCCCCCGTGGTCACTCCTAAGTCTTTTGATTTTAGTATTGTTTTGATTTTCAATTAACTTACAAAAGTCATTCAATAGGTTCAGGGTTTCATCTTTGGTCTTTAGAATCCTAACCCAGGTAAACCTAGAGTAATCATCAACTATTACTAAGCAGTATCGGTTTCCGCTTAGTGACTTGGCTACATGTGAATCAAATAGGTCAAGGTGCAGGAGCTCAAGTGTGGTTTGAGTTAGGTCAGACTGAATTGGTTTGTGATTAGACCTGATTTGTTTACCTTGATTACATGATTTACATATTATGTTTTCATGGTTCTTAATTTTAGGGATACCTTTAATTAGGCCAAGTTGGGTGATTTTTGAAATAATTCTCAGGTTAGTATGACCTAATCTTCTATGCCAGAGGTTTGATTGTTCTAACTGAGTTAACATGCATTTAGGTACTAGAGGTAGGTTTATGGTGTAAACATTATTTTTCCTAGTGCCCTTAAGCATGATTTTTGAGTCTTGCAGGTTTCTAATCAGGCAGTTAGAATTCTTAAAGGTAACTATATAACCAGAATCACATAATTAACTTATACTAAGCAAGTTAAATTTAAAATTTTCAACCAAAAGAACTTTCTTAATAACAAAGTCAGATTTAAGTTCAATGTTACCTGACCCAATCACCTTGAGTGTAGCATTGTTGCCAAATGTCACTGAGCCTAGGTTTTTGAACTTGAGTTTGGTGAATTTTAATTTATCTCCAGTCATGTGTCTGGAGCACCCGCTATCCAACATCCATTGGTCCAAATCTTTATGTTCCGACACATAAAGAGTTTTGTTGATTTGGATCCAATTAGAATCAGGAATAGCCTAAATTGATTTTCACAGCCTTGTCTGTCTCACCCAAATCTAGGGTTATCAATCACGTTAACCTTATAGGTTTTGTGAGACAGGTTTTAATAGATAGAATTATTTTGAAGGATCATGATTTATTTTGAAAAAGTTAAATTAATTTTGAAAATAGTTGATCTTGAGTTTATTTAAAAAAAATGTTTTAATCTACAATTAACTGAAAATTTATGTTAGATTCAAATTTGACAAATAATAATTTGAATTTGAATTTCAAAAATTGACTTCCAGGTCTTGGCGAGGCACTAGGCCTTCTTTGGCCGTAGCCTTATTGGATCATCAACCCTTTCCTTGACAAAACCTTTTAATGAAATTTCATTTTCAAAATTATTTTTTAAAAAATTCTGGTCTAACTAGTTTGGGTTTTGGATCGGTAGCTTCGGCTAGTTTCACCAGTCTAAAGAGACCAAGTATACTTGATCTTATTAGAATTGGCTTCCCTAACGTACTATCATCTCACCGCCACCCAATACTATATTGTTCAAATTTTAGTTAAGTTGGTTCTGTCCTTAAACTAACCAGCCCTAAGTCTAAGCATGGTAAATTGCAGAAATTAAATAAACAAGCAATCATGCAATTTGAAAACAAGAATTGAAATTTATCTAACTATAAATATTATTTTTAATTTGGCTCCCCCTGGACTAAAGCCACGATAATGGTTCGGCAAGATGTGAATCTTGTCCTTGGGGATCCAATACTGATTTGATCCAATTTGTTTGTTCAAGCACAGTTTGGGTACCCATGCCTGAACTTTAGGTCTGGACTAGTTCAGTACAGCATAGTAGGATCTTTGTCTAGATTTGGTTCTATAGCCTAGTCCGGATCGATTTAGAACCGACTTCTGTTTTTCAAGAATCATATGAAGACCCTTGGAACCAGAAGTGAACCGTTCTAAGGCTGATCTAAGGTCCTTGACTTGAGTTTTCAGGGAGGAGTTCTTTTTCTCAAGTTTTTCAACTTGAGTAGAGGTTCCTTCCCGAACCTTCTCAGTCAAGGATCTAGAGTCAGCTCTCTCTTTCAGGAATTTTACTTCCTGTCGGAGAGATTCGACTCGGAGTTTAGCTTTCACCAAGTCTCGAGAAAGATATGAAATTAATTCATTTAACTGATTTCTAGTAAAACCACTTACAGTTATTTCTCTATCCTCTGAGAATGTAAGTTTGCCGTCGTCCGGATCCGACTCTGACTCGGTCTCGATTTCTTCTGAGGCGGTTAGTGCGAGAAGGTTCGACTGAGGGACCTCTTCTTCTTTTTCGGAGGAGGACTCGTCCCACGTTGCCTGAAGTGCCTTCTTCTTTCTCGTCTTCTTTGTTTCCTTCAGGTTGGGGCATTCAGTCTTGTAGTGGCCCTTCTTCTTGCACTCATAACAGGTCACGTTGGGTTTGATCTTTTCATTTGAGGGTTCAGCTGGTTCTTCCTTTCTTCGGCTGGCTTTTCTTCTGTTGGTCTGGTTTTTTAGCTCTTTGTAGTAGTCTCGGGCTAGCCGAACCAACTTAGGCCGATTTCCCTTGCTGTCTTCGGAGTTTGAGTCTGAATCAGACTCGGGTGTAGGTTGAGGCTTCTTCTTGATTGTCTTTCTAGCTTTACCTACAACAAAGGCAATGCCTTTCTCGGCCAGATTACAATTAGTCTGCTCATACAATTCAAGTTCTGAAAATAGTTCATCTAATTTAATTTTCGAAAGGTCCCTTGAAACCTTGTATGCATCTACCATAGATGCCCACAAGGTGTTTCTTGGGAAAGCATTAAGAGCGTACCTTATCAGGTGACAGTTTTCTACCTTGTGACCGATTGTATGTAGTCCATTCATTAACTCCTGAATTCTGGCGTGGAGCTGGGCTGCTATTTCATTGTCGTTCATTTTGATCGTGTACAACTTGTTCAGGAGGAGATCTCTCTTGCTGATTCGAGTATCTGAAGTTCCTTCGTGTAGTTCGATCAGCTTACCCCAGAGTTCTTTGGTACTATTGAATGAACCCACCCGGTTCATCTCCTCTTTGGTTAGGCCGCATTGGAGTGTTTGGGTCGCTTTTGCATCAGCTTCGATTTTTCTTTTCAGAGGGGTGTCCCACTCAGCATATGACTGTGGCACTCCTTCAGCATTCTTTGGAATCTCCAGTCCAGACTGGATGATTATCCACATGTCCACCTAAGTTTTCAGGTGGACCTCCATTCTGCTCTTCCAGTAGGAGAAGTCCTCCCCACTGAAGAGTGACAGTCTGGCTGTGCTGAATCCTTCTTGCATGACCATTTATCTGAAACTAAAAGTAAAAGGAAAGAAATATCCCAAGACTTGGTCTTGGATTAGTAGTGCGGGAAGAGAAAAAAATATTTATCGAGGGGTGTTGCACCAACCTCGATTAACGATGAAAATTCGAAAAAAAATTAAAAAGAAATCGAAAAAAAAACTCTCAAATAGGTGGTTGCACCAAATTTGAGCTTCCCGCTCTGATACCACTTGTTGGATCGAGAAGAACGATAGAGGGGGGGTGAATATCGTAAATCATTTTTCGGATAAAACTAAGAGAATAGGCAGTGGAAAATTAAAACACAACGCAAACACAAGCGATTTTACTTGGTTCGGAGTCGCGGTCGGCTCCTAATCTAAGGCCCACGGTCATTGACCGTTTACTGCGGGCAATACTATAATCGCGCAAATAATTACAAGAAGATGTATAGTAGTAGTGCAGTAAAAGTACAATTAAAAAGTAACTCTTCGTTATCGACTCCCGGTGTAGATCGTTCTTTGGTGCGTAGGATCGTCGTTGGCGCTAGAATCTCGAGATGGAAGGTTTCCGGAGCAGAGCGCTTGAGTTTAAGAGCGTATTGGCGTTGGAAAACTGTGTTGAGAAGCCTTGGGGGTCGAAGGCTATTTATAGTAGTCCTGGGGGCGCCCTCTATGTGGCCTCCGATCCGCAACAATCTCGGTCAGACCTTATCCCGCTCAAATAGGGCTGAGGTTTGACTGTGGGGGCGCCCGAGACGCTGGGGGCGCCCCGCTCGACGGGGAACGCGTCCTCACCTACTCCTCTCAGGAGAATTTACCTGTCGCCAACCGGCTCCTCCGGTTGGACTTTTGTCCAGCAGTCCTTCGCCAGGTGCCCAGCAGTCCTTCGCCAGGTGCCCAGCTGTCCTTCGCCAGGTCTTCGTATCCCTGCATTCCTTCGCCAGGTACCTAGCAGTCCTTCGCTAGGGCTTTGTATCCTGGCATTCCTTCGCCAGGTGCCTAGTAGTCCTTCGCTAGGGCTTTGTATCCTGGCAGTTCTTCGCCAGGTGCCTAGCAGTCCTTCACTAGGTCTTCGACTCCTAGCAGCCATTCGCTAGTTGCCCAGCAGTCCTTCGCTGGGTCTTAGGTTCCAATGCCTAGCAGTCCTTCGCTAGTTGCCTAGCAGTCCTTCGCTAGGACTTCAATTGCATACTCAAGTATCATGTTAGATAAACATAACATCTTAACTTTTGAACCCTTTGCCATTTATCAAAACACAGGTTCGACTTGGGTGCTGTCTGCACCAACATATTCTTCCTTGGCTCCTTTCGTTTTTACATGTGCTTGTTTCATTTAACTCGTCATTTTATATGTGTTAGTTTATTAATTTGATTTTGTATCATAGCCATTAATTTACTAACTAGACCCCAACCATAAACACAAAAGTCGGCGATCAACTCGTTGCCTTTTCTGTGGTCGAACGATTACAAGGCCAATTTTGGTAATTGGATAAGTTGTAATTTGGATCGTTCGATACGGCACGAGACGGTCGATGGTAAACGAGTCTTCACTCGGATTAATTTTTAATCCGTAGACATGGAGAGGTCTCTCGGATCGACCAGGTATGCGCTTAGGAAACCCGCCAAGCCATACCCTACAGAGGAGGAGTTGGATCTTGGCCCACTAATAGATCTAAACTCGATCCATTAATTAAGATCCATTCCACTAAAGGATCTTAATTGAACTTCCTCACCAACCCCCATATTTTCATATGGGCTCCATATATTACGAGTCGTCCATCCCCCCGTATTTAAGATCTCGAATGCCCGTTAATTAATTAAATTACTGACAATTTAAATTAATTAACCTCTGGGTCCTTGACTAGTACCACTCAACCTTATCATCGTGCCAGATCAAATCCACCTGCAGGGTTTAGCACGATGAACCTTTTGAGCTTATCAAGGGGGCATCATCATCCTGACTCACCAGGACACGGATTCCGTCAATAATTATCGGCACATCATATTATTAATATTATCACCCAACTTACCGGGCTTATCGATCTAGCAGAATAGATGTCTCCCATTGGTAAATCAAAGAAATAATAATTAATAATATATGCCCGATATTATTCGGGATTAAGGGATCGTACTCCATAATATAAATTGATGTCTTATCCAATTACTGAGTCAGTACAAATTGGATAACCTCGGGTTTTGATCCTGCTCACTGTACTCACAGGACAATAGTATAATTCTATGGTCAAGACCAACCACACCTAATTACACTACAACCATCCTGATGGATTATCCAAAACCATCCTGATGGATTATCCAATTCCATCTCGATTGTGGGCCTCTTATTTATACTAAGCAAGGAACTGATAACACGATCTTTCGTGTGACACTACACACCATTTTATCTACAATGCAAGGTAATTGGACTTCATGCGTGTACTAATGTAAACAAGCACCTAGTGTAGTTGTGATTCTCTTTTCATAATAAAGACGTTCATATAAAGAAACTCATGTCTTCTAGTATACACATCTTACATAGTGTACCATCTGCGCGACCAGGCCGAGACAAGGTGGATCACTCAGCGATCTATTCTAGGTCCTCAGGCGATCACCTGGGAGAGATTCTGACAGGCTTTCACCACACTGTATTTTCTAGCTGCACAACAGCTGACTCGATGGCAGGAGTTTCTTGAGATTCGATAGGGAGAGCAGGTAGTGACAGACAATGATATAGAGTTTCACCAATTATCCGAGGGTTGTCCATAGATGTTTCCCGGAGATCTTGAGATGATGACTCATTTCCTTAGAGGTTAGGCTCCCTACATCTAGTCTTCGATGTCTCCCTGGGATCTGACCTCGTACGGACAGGCGTTGGACCACACCCTACATGTTGAGACGATGGAGCAGAGTCTATCAGCAAAGAGGAAGGAGAAGAAGACATCACAAACTTCTCAGTCTCAGTCGTCGCGGAAATGAGGTAGATAGGAGCAGTCAACACGAGATATTTCTAGGGCCGCGTCTCGACCTCATAAAGCAGGATGTGCTACGTCAGGATCTACGCAGTCCTCTCGACAGGACCAGCAGAGGTCCACTATGACTTATCAGTGCACTTGGTGTGGTTCCAAGGAGCACGGTAGGTCGATTTGTACCATTGGACAGGTGGTTTACTTCCATTGCAAACAACCTGACCATCAGAGACGCGACTGCCCTCAGAGGGCATAGGAGGTTCAGCTAGGGAAGGACCTTTGGCCAGTCGGGACCTCAGCGAGGAGGCCGGAAGGCCCAAACTTCCTCACGACAGCAGCAGACTGCTCGTCCACCGACCAAGTTCTATTGCCTATTTGGTTAGGGTCAAGAGTCTGTACCGTCATCTGTGATATCCCAACTCTTATTGCAGACCTCGATTACAGAGCCTTGTCAGCACCTTTATACCGGGTATCAGCTTCCTGTCTACCAGCAGCCTCAGATGACCAGAGCACCGCTACCCCAGCTTCCTTCAGTGCCTATTGTTCAGGCGTTACCCCCACCTCCTCCACCGCCAGAGTCGGGCCGAGTTTTTGCTGTTACCCAAGAGGAGGCTCATCTAGCGGATGGATCCATTTTTCAAGGTACAATTTTGCTTTACGCATTCACAGCAGATTTACTCATTGATACTAGTAGTTTGTATTCCTTTATATCATGGGCGTTCATGAGCAAGATCTGTAGGTTATCGACTATTAGAGAACAATGGATATCAATGTCCTTACCCTCAGGAGATGTTCTGGAGGTAACTCAGGAGGTCAAAGAGTATCCCTTGGACTTTGGGAGGGTCACCCTTACTGTGGACCTATCTGTGCTGGATATGAAAGAGTTCGACAACATCCTGGGCATGGACTGGCGCACGGCATCGCATGCCACCGTTGATTGTCATTCAAGGGTGGTCACATTTCAACCTCCAGACCAACCCTTGTGGGAATTCCTTGGCATTCCTTGGCATAGCGGTTATCTCCGCACTTTACTCGCAGAGACTTATTTCGCATAGTTGTCAGGGATTTCTGATATCATTAATCAGCACTTCAGATGGTAGTACTCCTCAGATCTCCAACGTTCCAGTATGAAATATTTTCCGGATGTTTTTCCAGATGAGTTACCAAGCTTACCTCCCTGAAGGGTTGTCGAATTTGCCATTGAGTTGATACCGGGGATTGCGCCAGCATCAAAGGCACCATATCGGATGGCACCGCGAGAGTTGGATGAGCTGAAGGTCCAACTCTAGGAATTACTCGATCATGGGTTTATCCGACTGAGCGTTTCTTCGTGGGGTTCTCCGGTTCTTTTTGTGAAGAAAAAAGACAGTTCCATGCGACTATGCATTGAATACAGATAGCTTAATTCAGTCACAGTCAGGAACAAGTACCCACTGTCGCGTATTGATGATCTGTTTGATCAGCTGAGGGGTACATCTGTGTACTACAACATAGATTTGTGATCTGGTTATCATCAGCTGAGAGTCAGAGATTAGACAATCAGAAGACGACATTCCGCACCCGCTATGGACATTATGAGTTCTTGGTGATGTCATTTGGGCTCACCAATGCCCCAGCTGTGTTCATGGATCTCATAAACAGGGTTTTCCTTCTGTACTGGGACTAGTTTGTTATCGTATTCATTGATGACATTTTGATTTATTCTCGGCCCGAGGAGGAACACGCTCGACATCTTCGCATAATTTTGGGGATTTTTCGAAAGGAGAAACTCTATGCGAAGTACAACAAGTGTGTCTTCTGACTATCTTCTGTGGGTTTTCTTGGTCACATAGTATCTAGTGGAGGCATCTCAGTGGACCCCCAGAAGATCGAGGTTGTCACCAGTTGGGAACAGCCTAAGTCAGACCATGACGTGCACAGTTTTCTAGGGTTGGCTGGCTATTACAGACGCTTTGTTGAGTGTTTCTCTAGCATTGCATCACCACTTACACGCCTGACCAGGAAAGGCGTGAAGTTTATATGGACTGAGGCCTGCGAGACCAGCTTTCAGGAGCTGAAGCGGAGGCTTGTATCTGCACCAGTTCTAGTATTGCCTTCTGGAGAGGATGGTTTCACTCTGTATACTGATGCATCTCTCCTAGGACTGGGCGTAATACTCATGCAGCATGGACTGGTGGTTGCTTATGCTTCTCGGCAGCTGAAGGAGCATGAGAGGAACTACCCCGTTCATGACTTAGAGTTGGCCACTATCATTTTTGCGCTGAAGATCTGGAGGCATCATCTTTACGGGATCACCTTCAAGATCTTCACAGACCACAGGAGCCTTCAGTATCTATTCATTCAGCGAGAGATGAATCTCCGTCAGAGGAGGTGAATAGAGTTTATGAAGGATTACGACTAAACCATTAGCTACCATCCTGGGAAAACTAATGTAATTGCCGACGCAATCAGTCGAAAGTCCAGAGCTATTTTGGCATGCCACAGAGTGATGGTCACAGATTTGATTCAGAGTTTCTCTGAGCTAGGGTTAGAGGAGTAGTCTCGGACAGAGAGAGGATTGCTAGTGACTTTGATGGCTTAGTCAGATATCACGATGAGGATCATAGAGGCTCAGGCTAGTGACCAGCACATTCAGTTCGTAGGCAGTCAGGCGATTTCGGGAGAACAGCCGGATTTTTCGCATGATGAGGAGGGTATTATGTACTTCCGAGGGAGGTTGTGTGTACCAGAGGCGCACCCTGTCCTGGAGGAGTTGTTGCAAGAGGCCCACTGATCATGTTTTGCTATTCATCCTGGTACAACTCGTATGTATCGTGGTTTGAGATGTTCCTACTGGTCGAACGACATGAAGAGGGACATCGCAAATTTTGTTGATAGATGTCTCGTCTGCCAGCAGGTTAAGACAGAGCACCAGAGACCTGTTGGACTCCTCCAGAGGATCCCCATTCCTAAGTGGAAGTGGAAGCACCTCACTTGGAAGTGGGAGCACCTCACTATGGATTTCGTTGTAGGTTTGCCGAGGACTAGGAGAGGTCATGCTGTGATTTGGGTAGTTGTGGATTGACTAACCAAATCTGCTCACTTCTTAGCTATCCGGAGGACAAATTCTCTTGATAGATTGGCAGAGTTGTATTGCCGGGAGATAGTCAGATTGCACGGAGTTCCTTTGAGTATTTTTATGATAGAGATCCGCGGTTTACATCTCGGTTCAGGCAGAGTTTGCAGAGGGCTATGGGCACACAGCTCCGTCTCAGCACAGTTTTTCATCCCCAGACAGATGGATAGTCAGAGCGTACTATCCAGACATTGGAGGACTTACTGCACCTATGTGTGATGGACTTTGGGGGCAGTTGGGAGGACCATTTGCACTTGGTTGTGTTCGCCTACAACAACGACTTTCATTCGGCGATACAGATGACACTGTTTGAAGCATTATACGGTAGGGCATGCATGACACCCACTCTCTGGGATGAGGTAGAAGAGACTCAGCTGTTGGGACCCCAGAGAGTTCACCACGAGGCAGAGTTAGTACGGACTGTCAGATAGAGATTATCAGAAGCATAGGATAGCCAGAAGAGCTATGCTGACCGGAGGCGTAGACCCTTAGAGTTTGTTGCTGGTGATGATGTTTTTCTTCGAGTTTCACCCACGAATGGGGTGAAACGTTTTGGTCTCAGAGGTAAGCTAGCTCCACAGTATATCGGTCTGTTCCAGATTTTGGGGAGGATTGGAGCTGTAGCTTATCGCATAGCACTTCCACCGTCTTTGACCGGCGTCCACGACGTGTTCCATGTATCCATGCTGAGAGGTTATGTGCCAGACTCCACACACATATTATCTGAGATACCTGTTCCGCTCCAGTTTGACGCTACTTATGAAAAGGTACCTGTATGGATTTTGGGTTTCCGAGAGCTTCAACTATGGAACAAGACGATCCGACTAGTTAAAGTCGGATGGTAGCACCATTTGGATGCCGAGGCGACCTGGGAGCTCAAGGATACTATCCAAGCTCGCTACATGCGCTTGTTTGATAGAGGTACATGTGAGTCGTTTCATTCAGTACATATATATTGCATAGTTCCTGTTCAGTTTTCTGTACTGCATAATAGTATCTGACACGGTTAGGTTACAAATTTGGGGACCAAATTTTTGTTAGTGGGGTAGGATGTCAACATTTGGAAAATTTTGGGGGCTAAAAGGCATAATCTCTGAAATCTAGGAGCTCTTTTGCAAATAGCCAAATAGGGAGGGGTTAAACACAAAATGGTTGTTTATATCAGTTTTCCCTTCGCTGTTTTGTTTCACCCGATTCGAGTGAGTTCGCCCTGTTCTGACTTCGCCTTCGTCTCTTGTTCGTCCTCTGCTAGCCATCGCCGCGAGCCAACGGCGTCGTCTCCGCTCAGTCGACGAGACTTCACTGAGTTGCGCCGAGCTCCTTTCCGGGAAGCAGATCACAAGGCCAAAGTACGATTCGGCATTTCATCGTTTTCATCTCGAGTGGGCGACGATCTTGTCACCGTCGGAATCAAGAGAAGGTGAGATGTGTGTGTTTGATTTTGTTTCTGATCATTGAGTCTCACCTCTGATTCCTCTAGTATATCACAATTGGTTTCGGTTGAGATTTTAATTAGTGAGGTTGATTACCTTTCTATTGGGTGATGTGCTCTTGATCTGGTTTAAGGCTGCCGAGAGCTTGCTTGAGAGGATGGGGGACTTGGATTTGGAAGTTGGTTGTGGTTGCTCTGAGATGGATTGTTAAATGTGTTCTTTGTTTTTCCTGTTGTAACGCCCGTTTTTTTTTCATAAAGCGGCGTTACGCTAACCTACATAGGGCATGTGAACATCATACTACAGCGGAATAATTTAAAACTTACACATACATGCACCTAGCTATCCTTCCTAACATAGTGACATGGAAACTTAGCATTATTAACATCGTACTTATCATCATGTCATAAAGTCACATAAGCCATCCATTAGGCACATAAGTAGCAACCATAAAGTTTTAGCATAAGACTTGTAAATATATCTTTTTCTTGGCCAAGTCACTACCACACACATACTCTTGTCCCTCCTGCTGCTTCCCCTATTGTCCTCTTGCTTGATCTGCAGTATAAGGAAATAAGACTATAAGCGCATAGGCTTAGTAAGACTCTTTCCTACTCACTAAAACCATTCGTCACTTAAACATAAGCACACCAAACATTAACATAACTTGGTGCTTAGCATGAATCATAAGCATAAGACATAAACCATCCTTAACATGGCATGATACATGGCATACATATAAACATAAAACATACTTAACATGACATGATACATGGCATAAACATAAATATACCTAACATTGCATGATACATGGCATAAACATAAACGTAAATATACTTAACATGGCATGATACATGGCATAAACATAAACATAAATATACTCAACATGGCATGATATATGGCATAAACATAAACATAAATATACTTAACATGACATGATACATGGCATAAACATAAACATAAATATACTTAACATGGCATGATTTCTAGCATAGCATATGAGCATCTTATTAACATAAACATAAACATAAACATAAGACTTTTACTATCATGCATAATTCTTAACATGAAACATAAGCATAATACATTACTATCCTGGCATAATGCATAACATGAATGAATGCATGAGGCAAATGCATATACATAAGGATGCTTAACTTTTAAAATCATACTTTTAAATACTTAAACATAATCATAACATCATTGGGGTCCCCGGCTTGTACCACATACATACTTCATAAGCGTGCATCCCTAGTAAATACAAGGTAGCGAGCCCCGACCTACTAGGGTAGGAACAGCTACGGTAGTTCCGAACACACTGGACAGCATAGTCGGTAGTCCAGAACCGGGGTGTTCTTAAGGTGCCCATCCATTGGACCCATACTTCGGTCCGGTACAAGCCCATTCATAAAGTAAAATAACTTCACATGCTTCATTATTCATGGGACATTCATAGCATATTTAAACATAGCATAACCTTGTTACATGAAGCATGACATAAATCATACTTGACCTTTCATCGTTCATACTTAATGTATAGCATCATGATGCCCTAAGGCATAAGCATTATCTTCATTCATAACATGGCATGCTTACATAAACATCGTTCTTGTTCATAGTGCTTGCATGATCATGGTACATAAGGTAAGCATTGCATTGTATTCATAGAATATGACATGTTTATATAGACCATCATCCTAATTCATAGAGCTTGCATGATCATGATTCATAAGGTAAGAATTGCATTATATTCATAAAACATGACATATTTACATAGATTATTCTCCTAATTCATCTAACTTGCATGATCATGATACATAAGATAAGCATGGCATCACATACATAAGTATAGTATCTATCACAAGCATGCATAGGTAGGACTCCTATAAACATGCTACGTACTATTTAAGTGCATGGCATAGAACATAAGACGTTCATAAATAAACCCTACTAAGCATGGCATCTAATATAAACATATCAAACATGAACTATAACACCTAAGGTTAGGGTTAAAGGTAACAGGGTTTCTACCACATGCTTGAACCTATATATTTACATCATAATAAGCCATAAACCATCATTCTTGAAACCCTAACTGTTGGGTTTTTCGGGCCGCGAAAACCGCCTTTTCGCGTCGCGGAAACCCCGAGAACCCAAAGCCATGGATCTCATGCGAAGAAAAATTCCGAAACAAAAATCACGTATTCATTTCATGCTCAAAACTCGATCTACTCCTAGATCTAAAGAGGGATAAACCATTTTACCTTTGGTGCGTGCCCCGCTTAATCCCGCTCGCTCCTTTTGGATGTCGGATCTCTAGGACGTCAAGTGCCGTCCCTCTAGAAGTATCCACGCGAACAAAGTGGATGGAGGAAACCCTTTAGGTGTGCTAGCACCTTTCAAGGGTTCGGCCAAGAGGAGAAGAAGAAGAAGAGCACCAACACTTAGAGGAGGAAGAAGAGAAGACACACCATCAGAAAAATGGAACCAAAACTTGGTTTTTGTTCTCTCATTGTGGCCGGCCACATAATGGCCATTAATGGCCATTAAGTGGCCGGCCATAATGGCCATTAATGGCCATTAAGTGGCCGGCCATAACCCCCTTTCAATTTGAATTCAAATTCAAATGGGGGGTTACAACCTTTGGAGATGATGTGGAGCATCATCATTGGTCAAATACCAAGCCAAGTCATCACTTGGTCAAGTCAAGGTGAGGTGGCCTTTTGGTCAAGTCAAACTTGACCATTAATCTTCCTTGATGAGGTGGCATCCACACTTAATGCTCTTGATGATGTGGAGCATCATCAATGGTTGGCTCCATGCCAATTCATCACCATGATGTGGCATTAAGTCAAGTCTAACTTGAGGTGGATTTGAGTCAAGTCAAACTTGCCTTTTATGGACTTTCCATATTTAGTCAAGTCAAACTTGACTCCATTTCTTCTCCCATGTCAAGTCTAACTTGAAGTGGAACCAAGTCAAGTCAAACTTGATTTGGATTTGGGTCAAGTCAAACTTGCCTTTTATGGACTTTCCATATTTAGCCAAGTCAAACTTGACTTCATTTTTTTTTCCATCTATTTGTTCTTTGTGTGTGACCCTATAGGTTCTTGTAACGTTGGCAATGCTTCTAACCTCTTAGAAACATAAGCAATGAGCGGTATCTAGCAACACATCATTGCTACCCAAGTTACAAGAATGTTGAGATCCAACATCACCAATGTGACTACTAATTATGACTTTCATAATATGTGACAATGTCCTTCTATCGTCGATATCTAGATTGATCTTCTATGAAGCATAGACCGTGTCATCCTCCAATCAATCTATGTGTCTTGAACTCCAAGTAGACTCACTATAATAAAATAAGCTCAATATCTCATATTGCCTTATTTGGGCATGGCCATGCACTTAGTGATCTCACTCTATCAAGACTATGATATCTCTCCCGTCATATAGGAGGGATAGATCCCATCTACATCACTCACATCCCTCCGCATAATTTGTTACATACCCAATAATCGCCTTTATAGTCCACCCAGTTACGGGTGACGTTTGACGAAACCAAAGTACATAACTCCTTATGTAGGGAACTATGGTGACTTCAGGTCTAAGGACTAATAGTCATACTAATAGTCACATGAGAAAGTATATGACACTCATATAACGATCCATGATACTTTCTCATGGTGGGTCATTTAGTGTACATTCTCCAATGCATACTCATGTGTCAACTTGATATCTCATATCCATGACTTGTGAGATCAAGTCATCGTGTTGACCTACATGCTAGTCTCTATGCATTAACATTGTCCCTGAATGTTAATACTTGACTAGGAATAATTAAGAGTAGTGTTCTCTATATCATCTCACTATCAATTCAACCAATCGATTGATATAGATATGAACCTACTACCAAAGACGTTATTACACTTAGTTATTTGGCACCAATACAAGTAAGTATAATAACCATAATCAAATGCCTTTATATATATATATGAAATATGATACAATGAGTCCATACAACAACCATCACATGATTGGCTCTAGGGCTCTCACTAACACTAACTCCTCCTAAACCCTAACCATGTTGCTTGGCCGAAATTGTAAGGAGGGGTTCTATCATTCAATTGATATATATAAGGTAGCATAAGATAAGGAAAATACATACATTACTTATAAAGCCATAGGAAGCTATTAGGGCTCATGATTAGGGTTAACCCTAACCCCTAGCCCTTCTTCTTGGGGTTGGCCGAAACATGCAAGGGCCATGGGTGCATGAGTAAATTCATAAAATTTCCCATTTATCATCTAACACCTTCCATACCATAGGAGCCATTGGAACCCTTACTTGAGGTAAGCCCTAACTCCTTGCCCTAGGACCCTTCTTAGCCGAAACCTTTAGGGTTACATGACCTTGTGAAACTTCACATAAATCACCCTCAACCTCCCTTGTATCATAAAGATACACAAGGTACATACTTGAAGGTTTAAATCCAACCCTAACCATGAAATCATGGTGTTGGCCGAATCCTAAAGGGTACTAAGGTACTCCAAAAATTCTTCAAATCATATTTTAACCTATATTCATCATAAGAAAACATTAGAAAGTATTAGTGAAATTTTTAACATCATCTTGGACCCAAAACCTATGGTGGCCGAATGTCTTAGGGGTCCAAATCATGGTTTTCTCAACATCAAACCCAAACCAAACTTCATATTATGATAAACGTCAAAGAGAACTATTATACCACAGGTGAGGGAGTCTTATCTTGGTTTATCTTGGTTATAGACCTTAGATAGGGAGAAAGATGAAGATCTTGTTGTCTCTTGACCACCCCTAGCCTTTGCAACCTTGTACAAGCCTTGGATCTTGGAAGAGAGACCTTCTTGTGAATTTTTCCCAAGGGGAAAACCCACCTATGGGTTTTAGCTAGCAAGGAGGGAGAAGGATGAGAGGAGAGGCTTGGTGGATGAAGATGAGAGGAATAACTATCCTTGGTGTAAGTTACCATTCCCCTCTTTTATTCACCATAAAGTGGGCAAGTGAAGAGTCATGGTGTCTCTTCCCTTGTTGACTCTTCATTTTCCCTAAGCCATAACCAAAATCCACTTCATTCTCTACTAGCACTCCCTTGCTAGGTGAATTGGTTAGTACATGCATGGTTGTACACTAGGTCCAAGGTTTAATCCTTGGTGCATGCACTTTATTTTTCTATTTATTTTTATTTTTATTTTTTCTTATTTCCGAAAATTCCCCTAAAATTCACCCATGATCATGCTAATATTCCTAATTAAAACTCATTTATATTTATATTAAATTCTACCTAAAATCCCCTAATAACCATGGTACTAGAAAAGCCCACATAAGGCTCATTAGTACTTAACTTCTTAATTTATATGG
The DNA here is from genome assembly GCA_024364735.1 of Boesenbergia rotunda. Classification (NCBI taxonomy): domain Eukaryota; kingdom Viridiplantae; phylum Streptophyta; class Magnoliopsida; order Zingiberales; family Zingiberaceae; genus Boesenbergia; species Boesenbergia rotunda. Next base: position 168,060 of record JAGFNQ010004187.1, on the reverse strand, counting down.
GATAATCATGAATAATAATACTAAGGTTCATACTAGTATCTTTATGTTCCTCGAAAATCTATCTAGACATGATCAATATTTTAAAGAAAACATTGAGAGAATTTTCCGGGTCGTTACACCTGTTGTTGTGAACTCCCTCTGTTCGTGTGTTTGTGTGCGTGAGTGATTAGGTGGTGGAGTTTTAAGGTTAATTCGGTTGGGATTATTTGGTTCAATTGATTAGATTTGGTTGATTGGGTTAGGATTAGGTTAGACCTAATCTAAACCCAATCTTGGACGATTGGGTTAGGTTTAGGTTAGACCTAATTTGAACCCAATCTTGGGTGGTTAGGAATTGAGGGTTTAATTGGGATCAATTAATTTCAATTAAGAATTGTTTGGAATGTTAATTTATAAATTGTGGTCTTTGATGCATGGCATTGACTTAGTCCCTTGTCGCGAATATTATTTTGGACAGGGGTTCTCGACATTTGCGGACTTCTATAGAGGAGGCAGGTACCTGATGTAGACCCGCGTGTCGTACCACGAGTATCAAATACAATTAAAGTGTCGAACTCCTCTAAACTAATGTAGTATATAGTAACTTGAGTCGTCTCTCTCAAGGAATGTAATGATAGGTTAATAATTCTAGGATTCCAAGTTATTACTTTTGGATTTTGGATATTAAACTGGGGTTTGGATTTGAAAGCTAAGACTATGAAATGAAACAGCAAAGCAAGTATGAAATCTAATCCTAATTAATGGAAGACAATGCAAGTAAAGAAAATCTAATTTAACCTAACTACACTTGACAAGGAAACAAAAGGCAACATAAAGGAAGCATTTAAGGAAATAGAGCATTAATGAAACTTAACCTAATTGCATAAAATCGAAAGACATAACCATAAGAGAATATAAAGCAATCAAACTAACAAAACATTGCAAGAATCTAAACTAAAGTTAATGCAAAACTAGAATCTACCTAATGGAATAGACAATTCATCAAACACTTGGTATGCATGAAAGAATTTAACCAAAGTACGTGCAATCCAAACATGGGGAATCAAGTTCAATACAAGCATTCATCATCCAACACATAACCCTCAACAATCAACACAAAAGGGAATGGAAATCAGTTTGACTAAGTTGTGGATGGGCCTCGAAAGCGGCCTGCCGGAAATGGAGTGGCCTGAGGAATGATGGCCGGAGATGGAGTGGCTTTATAGCTTCCCTCTCAGGATTGTGATCCCTGCTGCCGGTCGGTGCTGTGAAGAACTGCTGCCAGCCGGAGGTGGTGGAGAAGAAGAGATGAAGGGAAGCTGCCGGTTGTGATGGGAAGTAGAAGGAGAGAAGGGGAGAAGTGGATGTGTTGGAGAAGGGGAGAGGTAGAAGAAGAGGTGAAGTCGAGTCCCTCAGTCGGCCTAGGGTTGTCACGGATGAGTGGGCGTCGGGATGGAGAAGAAGAAGAGATGGATCGTGTGCTAGGGTTCTTCGAGGATGAGGAAGAGGAATGAGATGGAAGTTCGACCGACGGCTGGGAAAGGATTGGCCGGCCGGAGGTGGGGAAGAAGAAGAGAGATGGAGGTGGGCGTCTAGGGTTTTTTTCTCCTTCCAAGCTCCCTGTGCGATGATGTCCGGAGAGTGGTGAAGAGGGTGAGGAGATTGCTGGCCAGCGGTGGTGATGGTGGAGAGGCAACCGCTGGCCAATGGAGGGAAGGAGGAGGAGATGAAGGTGGGCACCTCTAGGGTTTTCGGATAGGGTTCATACCGATCGGGATTCCTCCCTTCTATGTCCTCGCGTGAGGAATGAAAGGGCCATGTTTCTTATTGGATTATCGGGTTTTGTGTTGAGGGTAGGAGTTAGGAGTAAGAAATTAGATCCGAATCCAATAAGGGTTGTAATTGGGCCTAAGGATTGGATGATGTTGATGGCCTTTCCTCTTCTTGGATCCAATTTGGGTTGGATGAAATAAACCATCTCCATTTGAATTGAACCAAGCCTTCAAATTAGACCATGCTTAAATTGAACCAAGCTCCTAAACACTAGCATTGGGTCCAATTACTTTGATCCAAGCCTTGGTCCAAGGTTCATCTTTAATTCCCTACAAAAATCATGAAATAATGCCAAAATTTAGAGGAAATTATAATGAGCTCCAAAAATAGATCCTAATCGTAAAATATGATATAAACATGATTTAAACGTATGAGAGGATAAAAAAATGCTAAATAAATGAGCAAATATAATTATATAAAATGCTAGTTATCAGTACCTTTGACTTATCTTCTGGATTAGTCATAGATTATATGCTTGATATGCTATGATTAGCGATAGGGTTAGGTATTGTTATATACCTGTTTTATCTTATGCTAATATTGTATATGCTAGACCTGACATGTGATACCTATACCTTTAGGACTTAGGTTATGGTGCATTATCTATGATCCTTGCATATCATGTTGATATAGGTGGACTAGATAGTGGATGTTGTTTAACTAGTGTCATGCATCATCATGCATTGTGCATCACTGTCGACCAGGGGCTCCCTTGTGGTTGAGACAGGTCGACAGTCATACCTGACCTGCCCATACGACCACTCATGGGTTAGTGGTTGACGGAGTATGGGTAGTACGCTCTATGCTGCTCCGCTCATGCACTCATGGGTTAGTGAATGCAGGCAGAGTCCCTCCTTAGGTAGTCAATATACCAGGAGATGAGAGAGAGAGATCTCTCCCCCATATATATACATGGGGTGGGGGTAACACTCAGATAGAGATATCCTCCAGAGATGACCTAAGGTAGAGGTGTTACTTCGGCAGGGAGGTAACATTCAAATAGAGACATCCCCCAGATAGGTCATGGGGTAGGAGTGTTACACCGACAACATCCCGTCTACTCGATCGCTCAGGAGTAGTGATGGCAGATTACTGATGGTAGTCATAGCTCTACGTCGGAGGGTGGCCTCCGCTCAGCTTCCTCCCGTACATAGGTGACGTTGCCTGACCGACGGCAGGGGTGACCATGTCATTGTACCATGTGCATACGCATATTTTGCATTTGCCCGTACTTGCTATACTTGGATGCTGCATATGATTGATATGCACATACAGGAGACCTTATGGCCTAGTTTTGATGACCCCACCACACTAGTATGGTGTTTTCTATTTCTCATATTACTTGTACTTATCTTTGCCCATACATGTGTTATTTCGATAGCCTGCTTTACTATTGCTAGCTTAGACTATCTTGCATATCTGATGAGATATCCGCTGAGTACTGTGAACTCACCCTGCTAGCTCCTTGTTTTTATTTCAGGATGATCGACTGGAGTGCCCGTGTAACGCCCGTAAAATCCTCTCAATATTTTTCTTTAAAATATTGATCATGCTTATATGCATTCTTGAGTAATATATGAATATTAGCATGAACCTTAGCATGATTTCTTATATAGATTAAAAAGCTAAGTACTAATGGGTCTTACATGGGCTCTTCTAGTACCATGGCTAGTAGTGGACCTTAGGTAGAATTTAACATAAACAGAAATGAGTTCCAATTGGGAATATTAGTATGACTCTAGGTGGACTCTTTATGTGGGCCTTGCCAAAAACAAGAGTAAATGGGATAAAAAGAAAGTGCATGCACCAAGGATTGAACCTTGGACCTAGAGCCTCATCATGCATGTACTAACCAATTCACCTAGCAAGGGAGTGCTATTGGGAAAAAAAAGGAGATTTTAGTTGAGGTTAAAAGGAGGTGAAGAGGCACCATGTGAAGAGGCACCATGCCCCTTCACTTAGTATAAAAGAAGTGGATGAGAAGGGAAGAGACACTTGAGTTATTTTCTCCTCTTCTTCTTCCACCAAGGTTCTTCCTCTTCTCCCTTCTTCCTCCTCCTTTCCTCTTCTTGCCGTGAGCCACAAGGGGACTTTTCCCCTTGGAAAAGTCCACAAGAGGACTCCCTCTTGAAGATCCAAGTTCTTCTACAAGGCTACAAGGGCAAAGGGTATTCTAAGGCCAAGAAGGTTTTCTATGGATTCTCTATTCAAGGTCTATAACCAAGATAAAGAGAAGTAAGACTCCCTCACCTGTGGTATAATAGTTTTCTATGTTGTCTATCATGATTTATGTTATGTTTGGGATATATGTTGAGAAAACTATGGATTAGGGTTTCTACAAGTTTCGACCAAGCAAGTTTTTGGGGTTTGGGATGATGTTAAGACCTCACTTATGTTTCCTAATGCTTTCTCATGATAAAATAAGAATGAATTATGAGTTGTGGAATTCTTGTAGCACCCTAAGACCCTACAAGTTTCGTCCACCTCTTCCCTTTCATAGTAAGGATTAAATCTAACCCTCCAAGCATGCTTATTATGATTCCCTATGTTATAATGGATGTTAATTGAGATTATATGAATTTTTCCATGGACTTAAGACCCCTATAAGTTTCGGCCAAGACCAAGTTTTAGGGTTAGGAACTAGGGTTAGCCCAATCATGGGTTCTAATGGCTTTCTATGGTATTGTATGTATTGTATTGGATGTTAATTGTGAATTATATGAATTTTCCATGGACATAATACCCTTCTAGGGTTTTGTCCAAGACAAGATTTAGGGCTAGGACTTAGAGTTAGTCCCAATCATGTGTTCTAATGGCTTCCTATGGCAATGTATGTATTGTATGGGCTTTACTTTACTTATGGTACCTCACATTGTTACTTGAATAATGGGGCCTCTATCTATAACTTTCGGCCAAAGCTCCAAGTCTAGGGTTTGGGTTAGTCTAAGGTTTCAAGTATACTTGTTATGGCTTATTATGATGTATATACATATTCAAGCATGTTGTATGAATTTTATGTTACCTAAAACCCTAACTTTATGTGCTATGTATCATGACCTTGTATGCTTATATTATGTGTCATGTTTTAGTAGGTTTTATTTATGGATGTTTTAAACCATATACCATGAACACATGTGTTATGAAATATGTATTATGTTTATGTAGAATTATGCATGCATTAGGTTAAATGTCTTGAACATATGTAGATTATGGTTATGTGGACCTATGCATGTTTTATGTTGAATGTCATGAACCTATGTAGTATGTATCATATTCATATGGATCCTACCCATGCATGCTTTATGATAGATACCATGATCATGTATGCTATGTGATATGTACCATGTATGAAAAAAAATTATCTATGCATGCTTACCTTATATACCATGATCATGCATGTTTTATGAACTAAGATGATGTTTATGCCTTTAAGGCATAATTATGTATGTATGTCATGCCTTATGAATGAAGATGATGTTCATGCCTTTAAGGCATAATGATGTTATGCATTAAGTAAGAATGATGAAATGCTAAGTATGCTTTATACCATGCTTCATGTATTAAGATCACGTTTATATCTTCAATTATGCTATGAATGTTCTATGAATGTATGAATGATGAAGCATGTGAAGCTATTTTACTTTATGAATGGGCTTGTACAGAACCGAAGTAAGGGTCCAAGGGATGGGCTCCTTATGAAAGCTTTGGTTCTGGACTACCGTAGCTATCCACGGTTCTAGGACTACCGCAGCTGTCCAACAGGGATGGGCTCCTTATGTCAGCCTCGGTTCTGGGACTACCGTAGCTGTCCCTACCCTAGTAGGTCGAGACTAACTACTCGCATTTACTTAGGGATGCGCCATATGATGTATGTATGTGGTACAAGCCGGGCCCCCCCATGATGTTATGATTTATGTTTAAGTATTTATAATTATGGTTTTCAAATAAGCATCCTTATGTTATGTGCACTTAACTCAAGCATTCATTCATGTTATGCATCTATGTCATGTCACCATTTCATGTATATCATATGCTTATGTTTATGTCAAGAATCATGTCATGTCAAGTATATTATATGCTTATGTTTATGTCAAGAACTATGTCATGTCAAGTATGTTCATATTCTTATATTTTATGTCAAGTACTTTTTATGCCATGAGCTTTACACATTGCATTTCATGTTAAGCACTTTTATATGATTATGCGGTTTCATGTACATCTATATGCCTCTTCATGTTAAATGCTCTATGAATACCTTTTCATGATATTCTATTGTTTTATGTTACGCTCTCCATGTTATGTCTTTCCATTGACTATATGTGACGTATGTTTTAGTGAGTAGGAAAGGGTCTTACTAAGCCTATGTGCTTATAGTTTTACTTTCTTATACCGCAGATCAAGCAAGAGGATACTAAGCTAAAGGAAGCAGCAGGAGGGCATGTGTGTGTGTGTGGCAGTGACTTGGCAAAAGAAAAGAAAAGATCCTAATACCTATACTTTGTCACATGTCCTATATTTTGCATTGTCCTCTTTAGTTACATGCTATACTTATGATGGTTTTGCCTAAAGAACAACTTATGTGGTTTTCATATCATGCTCTATTGCTATACTTGTCATGGCTAAAATTATGATGTTAACATGCTATCCCATGATGTTGTACTTATGTTGGCTTTAAGCTTGATGGTAGGATAAAGTGATGTTTAATGCAAGCATGATTAATAATGTTATGTCTCACATGATATGTCTTATATTTTTATGTTATGACAGTGCTAAGTTACCATGTAACCATGTTTAGGAATAATAGTTAAGACATGTTTACATGATTCAAGTGTTAGTTGCATGGTTTAAACGCATATGTATAAAGTTTTAAATTATTCCGCTGCATTACGATATTCATATGCCTATATGTATGGTAGCGTAACACCGCCTTCCGCCTACACCGTAAGGCATGAAAAAGGCGGCGTTACAGGTTAGTATCAGAGCCGGTTTGCCATCTCACTACACACACATCAAGCCTTCTTCCTGCAGCTTCCAAGTAAGTACCTCTATACATACCTTACTTTCTTTTATGATTTTAGAATATGCAAGTATGAATGATACCTTATGTTAGAGAGAAATTTTTAGGATATGTAAATATGAATGATACCTTACCTTATTTTATGATATCGAATACTTTAGAGTTGATATGTGGGTAGGAATACAATAACTTATATTAGCCTTACTTGTCCTTTACAAAGAAAAACATGGCTAGAAGACAGAGTAACATGTGTAATGGGTAAAGTCACTTCGGATGTCCGTATAAATAATAAGCATAATGATAGAGAGAGTTAGAAAATGATGAGAAAGAGCAAAGAGAATAAAGAAGGAGTAGAAGAGTGAGATAGAGATTAAATAAAGCAGAAGAAGTATGACAGAAAATAATGAGATTGGAGATGTAATAGTAGATCTAGTAAGAAAAGAAGTAGTATTAAGAAAAGAAAAAAAACTAATAATAGAAGAGAAGTATAATTCAGGTAAAGATTAAATAGAAGAACATAAAGAAGTATAGAGAATATGATTAATCATTGTGAAGTACGTAGATTGAGAACGATAAGAGTAGAGAATATGATTAATCATTGTGAAGTACGTAGATTGAGAACGATAAGAGTGGAATATGATGTAAAGCTCAGTAGAGTATGAGAAGGAAAGGTAGGAAGCGGTTTATAAAAAAAAAGGGGTGTTATAGAAGTAGAGTTAATAGATGTAGTAGAATAGAGAAGTAGGAATAGGAGAATCATCGCTAACATAGAAGTAGAGTTGCTGGCCAAAAAAGGATCGAAACCCCGACCGCTCATTAAGAGAGAAGAGTCTCAATCAGAAGTTGTAACCGGTAGTTAAATTTAGTTTTGGTTCAATTAATTTAAATTAGACTCAAGTTTAGTTTAATGAGATTAGGTTGGTCCAATCAGTTTTGGTTCAAACCATTAGTTGGTTTAATCAAACCAGTTTAATCAAATAATCCGAACTAAACTAACTGATTTGATCACTATGTTGAACCCTAACTTAAATTGGCTTAAGTGAAGCAACCACAGTAAGACATACAAATCGATCAGACCAGGAGCATAAGTAATCGTAACTACTAAAGTAAAGGGAACTTATTGTTTTTGGGTGCTTCTTTCTGTGCATATATTTGTGAATTGAAAAAAAAAACTAGTTTTGTTACTGGTTTTTGTCAGTTTTGTACTGACTATATCGTTTTTCAATTCCAGATGTCGCATGAGATGTGCACCATGATTCGTTGCTATGAGCGATGTCGTGAGCTAATGGAGCAGATAGAAGAAGTTGGCTATAGTCCGATTCTTGGAATCCAAGGCAATATAGGAAAATTGGATCGACTATTTTGGAAACTCGAGCAAGAAGAGTTCCCAATCTTGGATGACTATAGAATTGGAGTATTGATTCGTTCATTGCCAAAGCGTGCGAGAGAAGATGCACATCAGATATGGGGGCATCATGAATGTCGTATCTCATATGCTAAGTTATGTAAGCAACTACTTCACCATGAGATCCCAGAGGATCTAGAAGATTCTAAGGAGGAAGATCCTGAAATGTTCGAGGAAGATCCCGAAATGTTCGAGAAGATCCGGAAATGTTTGAGGAAGGTCTTGAAATGCCTGAGGAAAATCCTGAAATAGTTGAGGAAGATCCTGATATTGAAATGATGGAGGAAGATCCTGAAATATTAGAGGAAGATCCGATAGAATCTGTAGAAGATCCCGAGACTGGCCGATTAGAGATGAACGAGAGGGTGATAGCCACTGCCATAATATTTTTTATTATGGGAATGATGTCAACCTATTTAGTTCATTAAATTCTACTGTTTGTTGTATGAACTTATTAGGCCTATTAAATAAAGTTGTGCTATGTGTTAACTGACTGGACAAATGATTAGTTCGTTTAATGGGATGTATATAATATAATTGATTAATGTTAATTAGACTTGATTTCGTAAACCACGTCTAACATAGAGTATAAGATATGTGTGGATAGAGATTTCGAGAAAGTGAAAAAAAAAGAGAGAAGAGATAAAAGATGATGAAGTAATGAGAAGAAAAATGACTAAGATTAGAAGATAACTAAGGGAGTAATTGGATAAATATTTTTATGGCTGGAGAAGTAAGTGTTGCTGAGAATAGAGCATCAATAATGACAACAAAGAAATGATCTGTGACATTAGTGGAAGATAATTGTGACATTAATTTTAAGTTCGAGGATGAACTTTCACGAGGTATGGGGGATTGTAACGCCCGTAAAATCCTCTCAATATTTTTCATTAAAATATTGATCATGCTTATATGGATTCTTGAGTAATATATGAATATTAGCATGATTTCTTATATAGATTAAAAATCTAAGTACTAATGGGCCTTACATGGGCTCTTCTAGTACCATGGCTAGTAGTGGACCTTAGGTAGAATTTAACATAAATAGAAATGAGTTCCAATTAGGAATATTAGTATGACTCTTGGTGGACCCTTATGTGGGTCTTGCCAAAAATAAGAGTAAATGGGATAAAAAGAAAGTGCATGCACCAAGGATTGAACCTTGGACCTAGAGCCTCATCATGCATGTACTAACCAATTCACCTAGCAAGGGAGTGCTATTGGAAAAAGAAAGGAGATTTTAGATGAGGCTAAAAGGAGGTGAAGAGGCACCATGTGAAGAGGCACCATGCCCCTTCACTTAGTATAAAAGAAATGGATGAGAAGGGAAGTGACACTTGAGTTATTTTCTCCTCTTCTTCTTCCACCAAGGCTCTTCCTCTTCTCGCTTCTTCCTCCTCCTTTCCTCTTCTTGCCGTGATCCACAAGGGGACTTTTCCCCTTGGAAAAGTCCACAAGAGGACTCCCTCTTGAAGATCCAAGTTCTTCTACAAGGCTACAAGGGCAAAGTATATTCTAAGGCCAAGAAGGTTTTCATTGGATTCTCTATTCAAGGTCTATAACCAAGATAAAGAGAAGTAAGACTCCCTCACCTGTGGTATAATAGTTTTCTATGTTGTCTATCATGATTTAAGTTTTGTTTGGCATCTATGTTGAGAAAACTATGGATTAGGGTTTCTACAAGTTTCGACCAAGCAAGTTTTTGGGGTTTGGGATGATGTTAAGACCTCACTTATGTTTCCTAATGCTTTCTCATGATAAAATAAGAATGAATGAGTTGTGGAATTCTTGTAGCACCCTAAGACCCTACAAGTTTCGACCACCTCTTCCCTTTCATAGTTAGGATTAAATCTAACCCTCCAAGCATGCTTATTATGATTCCCTATGTTACAATGGATGTTAATTGAAATTATATGAATTTTTCCATGGACTTAAGACCCCTATAAGTTTCGGCCAAGACCAAGTTTTAGGGTTAGGAACTAGGGTTAGCCCAATCATGGGTTCTAATGGCTTCCTATGGTATTGTATGTATTGTAGTGGATGTTAATTGTGAATTATATGAATTTTCCATGGACTTAATACCCTTCTAGGGTTTCGGCCAAGACAAGATTTAGGGCTAGGACTTAGAGTTAGTCCCAATCATGTGTTCTAATGGCTTCCTATGACATTGTATGTATTGTATGGGCTTTACTTTACTTATGGTACCTCACATTGTTACTTGAATAATGGGGCCTCTATCTATAACTTTCGGCCAAAGCTCCATGTATAGGGTTTGGGTTAGTCTAAGGTTTCAAGTATACTTGTTATGGCTTATTATGATGTATATACATATTCAAGTACGTTGTATGAATTTTATGTTACCTAAAACCTTAACTTTATGTGCTATGTATCATGACCTTGTATGCTTATATTATGTGTCATGTTTTAGTAGGTTTAATTTATGGATGTTTTAAACCATATACCATAAACACATGTGTTATGAAATATGCATTATGTTTATGTAGAATTATGCATGCATTAGGTTAAATGTCTTGAACATATGTAGATTATGGTTATGTGGACCTATGCATGTTTTATGTTGAATGTCATGAACCTATGTAGTATGTATCATGTTTATATGGATCCTACCCATGCATGCTTTATGATAGATACCATGATCATGTATGCTATGTGATATGTACCATGTATGAAAAAAAAACTTATCTATGCATGCTTACCTTATGTACCATGATCATGCATGCTTTATGAACTAAGATGATATTTATGCCTTTAAGGCATAATTATGTATGTATGTCATGCCTTATGAATGAAGATGATGTTCATGCCTTTAAGGCATAATGATGTTATGCATTAAGTAAGAATCATGAAATCCTAAGTATGTTTTATATCATGCTTCATGTATTAAGATCACGTTTATGTCTTCAATTATGCTATGAATGTTCTATGAATGTATGAATGATGAAGCATGTGAAGCTATTTTACTTTATGAATGGGCTTATACCGGACCGTAGTAAGGGTCCAAGGGATGGGCTCCTTATATAATCCTCGGTTCTGGACTACCGCAGCTGTCCACGATTTTGGGACTACCGTAGCTGTCCAACAGGGATGGGCTCCTTATGTTAGCCTCGGTTCTGGGACTACCGTAGCTGTCCCTACCCTAGTAGGTCGAGACTAGCTACCTCGTATTTACTTAGGGATGTGCGCATATGATGTATGTATGTGGTACAAGCCGGGGCCCCCTATTATGTTATTGTTAGTGATATGAGAAAAGTGTCCTAAGGCAATCGCCTTATGATTGTAATCATTTATTTTAATAAATGAATATTCACTATTTGTATATACATGATTATTTGATTAAGATCTTAAGCTCATTTATTGAATGTCCGCAATACAATTCACAGCATGAGAGAATTTGTGATGAATTCACAACTAGTGATTATCTCTACATGTGCAATTGTGAAGTATTGAAATTGTCCCTAGTCGATGAATTGATAAATACGGACACTATCAATTCTGTTGAGACTAGCATGGGTTATTTTCTAATCAGCTGATTCTCACTGGCTGGTGACATTGAGATGTCCGGAGATAAACATGAATGCTAGTTAAGGGAACTAGTTCATTGGAGTGACTGGCTGTAAAACTTCATATGGTAGTCTACATATAGATATGTCAGTGAAGTTCTTACTGCAGCTTAAGTGCGATGTTCCTTTGACTTACGGTGTTTAAGTCATCTTGTTCATGGAGACTTATACTTTGACATCTTAAGCAAGCATCTCCAAGGAGGTGTGAACCCAGGATGATTGGGTATAAGCCGAAGTGCCCGAAGATGTTTGAACAGCCTACAAAGGATTCACCACTCCTTGCGAGGAGATGTATACCCGAGGCCTATCGTCGGATTGTTACTCGAAGCCTCTGGCCAGAGCATGACATGTTCAGAGTATGAATCTCTTAAAATACATGAGAGTAATTAGAATCCATAGGACGAGGAAACGTTACTTGGGCTAGGTGTGACGTAGTCAGCCTAGTGGGGACTGACACACATAGACCATGTCCTGAACCAAGTGGGTATAAGATGGTGAAGGGAATGGGGCACGATTCATTATAGCTGCTGAAGGGTTTCAGAATTATTTCTGAGGTCAACCGTTGAGCTTTCAATTAATTAGGGATCATGATGTACTACTAGGTGCCACTCATGATCGTTCTATAATTAATTAGTTAATTATGGATGACCAACATAAATTGAAAGCCTATTTGGTCACAAGCATAACAAGTAATTCGAAGGATTTAAGACGAGTTGAGAATTGGATTCTCCAATCGAGATAGACTATTTTTGATAAGTCGAAACAATAGTCAAAACTGAATTTATTTCAGACGCATCGGAAGCATAGAATGACTGTCTTTTAAAGACTTAATGGGTGAATTAAATAAGTTTAATTCATTAAGGGATTTGATCCAATTGGGGTTAGATGGGCCGGCCAAGGAGGGGGCCTCCTCTCTTCTTGTCATGGCCGACCACCACCATAAGAGGATAAGACTATTTTGGTTTGTTTTATAAAATAGACCAAAGGTTGGTTTATTTTATAAAAGGTTATATAAATTTTATATATATAAATTTTTATAATGAACCAATGGTTGGTTTGTTTTATAAATTTTTATATAATGAACCAATGGTTGGTTTGTTTTATAAATTTTATATAATCATGCCAAAAGAAAGAGAGCCTTGATTATGGTGTAAAATCCGACACTTTTGATTAGGTTCCGGAAATTTTCGGAGAATTACCAGATAGATTCCGGGGTTCCGAGTCCTTGGATATAAAATTAGGGACTAAAATGTAATAAAACTAAAAGTTTCAAGGGCTAATGTGTAAGGAATTAAAACCCTAGGGGTGGTTTTGTGAATAGGCAGAACTTGGTTGGACTAAACTGCAAAAAGCCACCTTAAGAGTTGATTAGGGCACTGCTTGGCCGCAGTCGTTTCCTCCACAGCCGCAGCACGCCTTCTTCGTCGGCTGCCCTAGTTTCGCAGACGAATCCCTTTTTCCTCCTCCATCGGCTTCACCCGCTCGATCGCCGACCATCCCTCTCCTTCACGCGACGCCGGCTACCAGGGGATTTCTTCTGGTTGATTAACCGACGCTGCAGAGGGCCGACGCTCGATTGGGATTGTCACACGGAAAACGTTCATTGAGAGGTCGTCGCCGGAGGTAGTCAACAAAGCTACGATCTCCGACCACAATAGAGGTAAGCCGAGTTCGTCAAGTTCTGATTTGTCTCCTGGGATTGAGCTCGTTACAACGTTTTTGATTTCATTGATGTTTTGATTAGGGATCGCTGTGACCCTCCCCAGTAGAGATTGTGATTTCAACCCCTTTGGAACTGAGCTAGGGTTCATAGGGGAAAGGTTGGTTGCGCCAATCTAGCTGTAGAACTCCTCATGATTTGGGGGGGGCTGCTGAGTTGATCAGCAATTGGAGCTACAATCTGAGGGAAGAGCCGTTCAGAGTTGATTGAATTGTTCAAACTTCTCAAATTTGGGATTCAGCTGCAACTTTGATCTTAAGTAAGTAGGGAATACTTTTTGTTGTTCTTTTCCGCTCCAGTGATGCTACCGTGAGGTGATGATGCACTAGTGATTATGGTTTTGGTTTGGCTAGGGATTAATTGGTGGTTGCTCAGCTCCTTCTAGCAGTGATTCGGCTGTGCGGAGGAATTGAAGTAATCCTGTTTGATCGTGAATTGTTGGGCTTAGCTCTGTTTCGACTATTGGAGTGGTCGTGAGCCTGAGGAATTCCGGCTGTGTAAGGTGAGCCTTAATCCACATGCCAGTTTTTGATCTGTTGGTAAAGAGATAGCTGTAGATCTTGAGATGGGAAATTGATATGGTTGGCTAGTTCAATTCAGTAGATCAGTTGTTGATTTGAATGGATGAACTGGGTTGCAACTTAGGATTTGATGGGGTTTGATTGGATTAGCGATCAAATTGATAGTTAAGTAAGTTTGAACTTATAAGGTGATTAATCGTAGGCTAAACCTAAATTAGAAAATCTAATCCCAAACAAACGAGGATTAATCATTTAATTAGGGTTAATTAAATGAAGAGGGATGGATTAGGTTAACCCTAAAATGGATTAGGGATTAATTAGCTAGTTGTTATTTGTGTAATAGCTAATTAAATTAAATCCATGATACAGGAGCTTGACTTGGATTATATTGACGGGTGGTTCTGTCTCGTTGATACGGACTTCACCTATTCGGAGGCGGGTACCCTTTGACTTATCTCTTTTGATATTGTCATGTGATTATGCATAGTCTGTTATAGATAGCAGTAAGATTATACGCTATCCCTGGTTATTAGGCCTATTCTGGATATTGGTTGGTTATCCCTGGTTATTATGCCTATTCTGGATATTTGTTGTTTATCCGTGCTTATTATGTCTGTTCTGGATACTTGTTGTTTATCCCTGAGTTATTCTGCTGTTAGTTTCATACAGTCCCAGGTATTGTCATATCTATTGGTATGCTAGAGCTCGTGGTAGCGTCTCCTGCATTTGACCTTGAGGGATGGGTAGTTTTCTGGTCAGTATACCTTGTAGGTTACCTGTATTTCCTGTTATAGGATTTCAGACTGAGATTTAGTATACTGAGGACTTGGGAGGGAGGTATGTGTATCTATCATACACCATCCTTGCACTATTGCATGCCGGCGATCAGCGACTCCCTTGTGGTTGAGCCTAATCGTCTTCCGGTACATGACGGGCACACACGGCCACTCATGGGTTAGTGGATACCGTAGATGTGTGCATTTGCCCTGTATTGCTCCGTTCGGCCACTATTGGAGGGTGAGCGCGGGCGTGGTAGCAAGCAGGGATCCCTTCTCGTACTGAGCCACCAGGAGATGAGAGCTTGACTCCCCCATTGCTTAGGGTTAGGAGCGTGGTCTCCGCCAGCATCCTGGCCACCCAGTCACTCAGGAGCAGTGATGGCAGGGTGTACAGTTGTCAGAGCCCTACCTTTTCAGACGTCCCTATGACAGGTGTACGATGATTCTGTCTGGTGTCAGGGGTGACACATGTCATTGCACCATGTGCATACTTTGCATCGTGCATTGTTTGCTGCACTTATTTGCTGCACTTGTTTGACATCGCATATACTGGAGACTTGTTATCTGTGCTTATCTGTCTACTAATATTCCACCGGTATTTCTTACCCTCTGTACAGGTTAGATGGATTCAGGTATGTATCTATCCCAGTTTGTTCAGTGCTAGTCTTTCCCCTTCTGTTGATATGAGTCTGTACTAGCTGAACTCTTATTGTTGGTATAACCTGCTATGCATATCTGTTTGGGTATCCGCTGAGCTATGGACTCACCCCGTTGCCATATATATTTATTTCAGGTTGATGTCTGCGAGGAGATCCCGAGCCGCCAGTCCCCAGCTCTCGAGGAGCCCTTTTTGGTTTTCCTTGTTTTGTTATGGACCCTGTAGCATTCCTATGCTTCCGCTACATGTTTTGAACATGTATGCACGTTCTGTTTGAAGGTATTGTACTTTTGAGTCCTATGTTGGACTTCGTTCGGTTTTGGCTTTGTTCCTGCCCCCTGGCAGCTCAGGTGAGTCCGGATTTGGTTTTTCGATAGATATAATCATATAATTGTTGTTTCTGCATACATCTGAGGCCTGAGGCCCCTTTAAACTGCGTGGTTGTGTTATATTATCTGTGTGTATGTGTAAATTGTCCGCCGGACAGGGGAGGTGCTGTCCGATTTTCTATTGGATCAGCGGCTCTTGGGTCTCGGGGCGTGACAATTTATTTTGGTATCAGAGCGTAGGTTTCGATGCCTACGTGTTTTACGGGATTTTCGGTGTTTATCTGGTACCAATTTATTTTTGGTATCAAGCCCAGGATGCGGGATACCATCGATTCGTGGATTTCTCGGATTTTAAATCGGACACTGTACTGGTAGGTGTCGGAGCTCGGGTATGATGTTATTCATCCGAGTACATTACGGATTTTTTAAAGCCGTGGTTGTGATGCGACGGCAATTTGGGGACTTGGCAGCGACAGGACTTCTCCAGGCGGCAAAAGGTATATCTTGCTAGTACTATTTTAGCTTTAGTGCTCAGTATTAGATTTTGGATTGGTTAGACTATCCCAGCTTGGTGGGATCATATATTCATATTGGATAGATATATGTAGACTTGGTTTAGTTGGATTGACATGTTGTCAATCTATCTTATTCGTGATCGTTCATATGAGCGATTAGTGATATGTTACGGATGAGGTCTTGGAGCAGAGAATGTTAATTCTCTAGTAGCCCCGATCGTTGAATCGGACAACTAAGGTCGAATATATCGACAACCTGTTGAAGGTTAAGGATTTTGGTTTTCAGGACCTTACTATTTATAGTACGTGTTTTAGCTATTATTAGCTGAGCAAGAACTAGGGTTGTCTATCGTAGTTGGCTCGATCAGTGTAGGATCGATTTACTCTGGTTCAAAGGGTTTCAGACCTTTGGGTTGTTTGTGCCTGGTTAGATGACTTTGAAGGCACATTTAGGGTACATGATGTACATTGATATAGAAGAGTAACATTAGCTACGTGCTATCATCGTTAGTGGATTGATACATCCTATTCCATGATAACTTTGACCATGAATCGCCTGTACCTGGTTGATGATCTAAACGGTACAGTTTGTTCGGTGACTTGAGCTGGTACGGGGAAGTGTGGAGCTATGTGCTGACACTTGTGGGTTACCACGTATACTTGATTTAGATAACTAAGGAGGTACCTTGGTACTTATGATTTGCGTTGGGACGAATCACTTACGAGACTAGGCCACAATCGGGTGGAAGATACCGAGGATGACCTTTAGGGAACAAAGGACCGGAAGAAGACTGCACCGACATCTTACTGTACCCGTTGCGGATCCCGAGAGCACGTTGTAGCAGACTGTCGCCTGGAGCAGGCCGTATGCTACTACTGCAGACTACCAGGACACTTGAACCGGGACTGTGCCTTGAAGGCACAGAATGAGAGGACGGGAGCCACTAGCCAGACTGGACATTCGGGACAGTCAGGAGCTCATAGAGGCGGACGGAGGACTCAGCCTTCATTCCGCCAGCCGTATGCTGCCCCACCAGCACCTGCATACTTTATGCCAGGACATGAGTAGGGTTGGTAGATTGGCTACCGCTAGATCACAGCAGTTATCTGTATCCTGATCCTCAGGAGAGATCTTGAGTATTACACAGGAGGTCAGAGCATGCCCATTAGATTTCGGTAGTATTACCCTCACGGTTAATCTGTTGGTTCTGGAGATGGTGGACTTCGATATTATTATTGGTATGGACATCCTTACAGTGTATCATGCCACAGTCGATTGCCAGATGAGGGTGGTCACCTTCCGGCCTCCGGACCAACCCTCGTGGGATTTCACTGGCATCAGGGATGAGGGCTTATCGGTTATTTCTGCGCTTCAGGCACAGAGACTACTATCTCGCGGATGTTAGGGTTTCTTACTGTCATTTATTAGCACCGACGACAACAGTAGCCCTCCGCTCTCGGACGTCCCAGTGGTCCGAGAATACCAGGACGTATTTCCAGAGGAGCTACCGGGTTTGCCTCCCAGGAGGCAAGTGGAGTTTACTATTGAGCTGATACCGGGGACTTCGCCGGCATCGAAAGCTCCGTACCGTATGGCACCGAGAGAGTTGGACGAGCTGAAGGTCCAACTCCAGGAGTTATTGGACAGGGGATTCATCAGACCTAGCGTCTCACCATGGGGTTCCCCAGTTCTCTTCGTGAAGAAGAAAGATGGTTCTTTGAGGTTGTGCATCGACTACCGGCAGTTGAATGCAGTGACCATCAAGAATAAGTACCCCCTGCCACGGATTGAGGATTTGTTTGATCAGCTCAGGGGCACATCTGTGTATTCCAGGATTGATCTGCGATCCGGATATCATCAGTTGAGGGTCAGAGAGTCAGACGTCCAGAAGACAGCGTTCCGCACCAGATATGGACACTATGAGTTTTTGGTAATGCCATTTGGGCTTACCAATGCTCCAGCGGTATTCATGAACTTGATGAACCGCGTATTTCTGCAGTATCTGGATCAGTTCGTCATAGTATTCATTGATGACATCTTAGTTTACTCACATTCTGAGGAGGAGCATGCACAGCATCTTCGCATCGTATTGGAGACTCTCAGACGAGAGCGTCTATATGCGAAGTTCAGCAAATGTGCCTTCTGGTTGTCATCAGTAGGTTTTCTGGGACGCGTGGTATCTAGCAGAGGCATCTCAGTAGATCCCCAGAAAATCGAGGCTGTTACCAGCTGGGAGCAGCCGAAGTCAGTTACTGAGGTTCGTAGTTTCTTGGGTTTGGCCGGATATTACCGACGATTTGTAGAGCGATTTTCCACTATTGCTGTGCCACTGACACGCCTTACCAGGAAAGGCGTGAAGTTCACATGGACGGAGGCTTGTGAGGCTAGTTTCCAGGAGCTGAAGCAGAGATTAGTGTCGGCACCCGTCCTTGTTCTTCCATCAGGAGAGGATGGATTTGTGCTTTATACGGATGCATCTTATCAGGGACTAGGCGCCGTTTTGATGCAGCACGGGCGGGTAGTGTCTTATGCTTCTCGACAGCTGAAGGAGCATGAGAAGAACTACCCAGTTCATGATTTAGAGTTTGCAGCTATTATCTTTGCGCTGAAGATCTGGAGGCACCACCTGTACGGTATTACCTTTGAGATCTTCACTGATCATAAGAGTCTCAAATATCTGTTTACGCAGAAGGAGCTCAACCTTCGACAGAGGAGGTGGATGGAGTTCCTTAAGGATTATGATTGCACCATTAGCTACCATCCGGGGAAAGCTAATGTTGTGGCAGACGCATTGAGCAGGAAGTCTAGAGGGACTTTGGCCTGCCTCCTGGCCTCAGTTACCGAGCTAGTTCAGGGTTTCTCAGAGTTGGGCTTAGAGGAGCAGAGACGGACTGAGCAGGGTATTTTTGTGACTATGATTGCTCAGTCTTCCATCCGGACGAGGATTCGAGAGGCCCAGGCCACCGATCAGCACCTGCAGTCCCTTGGCAGCCAGATAGCTTCAGCACAGCAGTCTGAGTTCATCAGAGATGACGAGGGTACTCTCTACTTCCGAGGGAGACTTTGCGTACCCGAGTCACATCCGGTCCGAGAGGAGTTACTGCAGGAGGCTCATCGTTCCCGCTTTGCTATCCACCCGGGCGGGACCCGTATGTACCGAGACCTGAGGCGCTCCTACTGGTGGAACGGCATGAAGAAAGACATCGCGGATTTTGTAGCTAGATGTCTAGTTTGCCAGC
Source organism: Boesenbergia rotunda (assembly GCA_024364735.1). NCBI lineage: Eukaryota > Viridiplantae > Streptophyta > Magnoliopsida > Zingiberales > Zingiberaceae > Boesenbergia > Boesenbergia rotunda. Next base: position 148,483 of record JAGFNQ010004187.1, on the reverse strand, counting down.
AGGTTAAGGCCGAGCACCAGAGACCTGCTGGACTACTTCAGAGGATTCCCATTCCCGAGTGGAAGTGGGAACACATTACTATGAATTTCGTGGTGGGATTGCCTAGGACCAGACGAGGCCTTGACGCGATTTGGGTGATCGTTGACCGATTGACCAAATCCGCGCACTTCTTAGCTATTCGGAGGACCGACTCATTGGATAGATTAGCAGAGCTGTACTGCAGAGAGATCATTAGATTGCATGGCATACCGATGAGTATTATTTCAGACCGAGATCCGCGCTTCACATCACGTTTTTGGCAGAGTCTGCAGCGGGCTATGGGCATTGAGTTGCGGTTCAGTACCGCGTTTCATCCGCAGACCGATGGGCAGTCAGAGCGGACTATTCAGACGCTAGAGGACCTATTGAGAGCTTGTGTTGTGGATTTCTGAGGCAGCTGGGAGGATCATCTACACCTGGTTGAGTTCGCCTACGACAACAGTTATCATGCGGCTATTCAGATGGCACCGTATGAGGCGTTGTATGGCAGGCCTTGTCGGACACCCACCCTCTGGGAGGAGGTTGGGGAATCCCAGTTGTTAGGACCTCAGAGAGCTCAGCACGAGGCAGAGTTAGTCCGTACTATCAGACACAGGATTTCTGAGGCGCAGGATCGTCAGAAGAGCTATGCCGACCGGAGACGGAGACCTCTGGAGTTCTCCGTAGGTGATCACGTATTTCTGCGAGTTTCACCCACGAAAGGGGTGAAACGATTCGGTCTTCGAGGGAAGCTTGCTCCGCGTTACATCGGTCCGTTCCAGATTCTGGAGAGAGTTGGAGCAGTTGCTTACCGTTTGGCTCTTCCACCATCTATTACCGGTGTACATGATGTATTTCACGTATCTATGCTGAGGAAATACATGCCAGACCCTTCACACGTGTTGTCGGATGTCTCAGTTCCACTCCAGCCTGACGCGACTTATGAGGAGGTTCCGACCCGGATTTTGGGCTATAGAGAGCGCCAGTTGCGGAACAAGACCATCCGGTTGGTTAAAGTCGGATGACAGCATCACTCAGATGAGGAGGCTACCTGGGAGCTTGAGGATGTCATCCGAGCTCGTTACCCTCACCTGTTCACTTGAGGTATGTGTGGTTAGTTACTGTTCAGTATTTATATTAGCATACTTCTTGATAGTGGTACTATAGTGAATAACGAAATTTGGGGACCAAATTTTTATTAGTGGGGGAGGATGTAAAATCCGACACTTTTGATTAGGTTCCGGAAATTTTCGGAGAATTACCAGATAGATTCCGGGGTTCCGAGTCCTTGGATATAAAATTAGGGACTAAAATGTAATAAAACTAAAAGTTTCAAGGGCTAATGTGTAAGGAATTAAAACCCTAGGGGTGGTTTTGTGAATAGGCAGAACTTGGTTGGACTAAACTGCAAAAAGCCACCTTAAGAGTTGATTAGGGCACTGCTTGGCCGCAGTCATTTCCTCCACAGCCGCAGCACGCCTTCTTCGTCGGGTGCCCTAGTTTCGCAGACGAATCCCTTTTTCCTCCTCCATCGGCTTCACCCGCTCGATCGCCGACCATCCCTCTCCTTCACGCGACGCCGGCTACCAGGGGATTTCTTCTGGTTGATTAACCGACGCTGCAGAGGGCCGACGCTCGATTGGGATTGTCACACGGAAAACGTTCATTGAGAGGTCGTCGCCGGAGGTAGTCAACAAAGCTACGATCTCCGACCACAATAGAGGTAAGCCGAGTTCGTCAAGTTCTGATTTGTCTCCTGGGATTGAGCTCGTTACAACGTTTTTGATTTCATTGATGTTTTGATTAGGGATCGCTGTGACCCTCCCCAGTAGAGATTGTGATTTCAACCCCTTTGGAACTGAGCTAGGGTTCATAGGGGAAAGGTTGGTTGCGCCAATCTAGCTGTAGAACTCCTCACGATTTGGGGGGGGCTGCTGAGTTGATCAACAATTGGAGCTACAATCTGAGGGAAGAGCCGTTCAGAGTTGATTGAATTGTTCAAACTTCTCAGATTTGGGATTCAGCTGCAACTTTGATCTTAAGTAAGTAGGGAATACTTTTTGTTGTTCTTTTCCGCTCCAGTGATGCTACCGTGAGGTGATGATGCACTAGTGATTATGGTTTTGGTTTGGCTAGGGATTAATTGGTGGTTGCTCAGCTCCTTCTAGCAGTGATTCGGCTGTGCGGAGGAATTGAAGTAATCCTGTTTGATCGTGAATTGTTGGGCTTAGCTCTGTTTCGACTATTGGAGTGGTCGTGAGCCTGAGGAATTCCGGCTGTGTAAGGTGAGCCTTAATCCACATGCCAGTTTTTGATCTGTTGGTAAAGAGATAGCTGTAGATCTTGAGATGGGAAATTGATATGGTTGGCTAGTTCAATTCAGTAGATCAGTTGTTGATTTGAATGGATGAACTGGGTTGCAACTTAGGATTTGATGGGGTTTGATTGGATTAGCGATCAAATTGATAGTTAAGTAAGTTTGAACTTATAAGGTGATTAATCGTAGGCTAAACCTAAATTAGAAAATCTAATCCCAAACAAACGAGGATTAATCATTTAATTAGGGTTAATTAAATGAAGAGGGATGGATTAGGTTAACCCTAAAATGGATTAGGGATTAATTAGCTAGTTGTTATTTGTGTAATAGCTAATTAAATTAAATCCATGATACAGGAGCTTGACTTGGATTATATTGACGGGTGGTTCTGTCTCGTTGATACGGACTTCACCTATTCGGAGGCGGGTACCCTTTGACTTATCTCTTTTGATATTGTCATGTGATTATGCATAGTCTGTTATAGATAGCAGTAAGATTATACGCTATCCCTGGTTATTAGGCCTATTCTGGATATTGGTTGGTTATCCCTGGTTATTATGCCTATTCTGGATATTTGTTGTTTATCCGTGCTTATTATGTCTGTTCTGGATACTTGTTGTTTATCCCTGAGTTATTCTGCTGTTAGTTTCATACAGTCCCAGGTATTGTCATATCTATTGGTATGCTAGAGCTCGTGGTAGCGTCTCCTGCATTTGACCTTGAGGGATGGGTAGTTTTTTGGTCAGTATACCTTGTAGGTTACCTGTATTTCCTATTATAGGATTTCAGACTGAGATTTAGTATACTGAGGACTTGGGAGGGAGGTATGTGTATCTATCATACACCATCCTTGCACTATTGCATGCCGGCGATCAGCGACTCCCTTGTGGTTGAGCCTAATCGTCTTCCGGTACATGACGGGCACACACGGCCACTCATGGGTTAGTGGATACCGTAGATGTGTGCATTTGCCCTGTATTGCTCCGTTCGGCCACTATTGGAGGGTGAGCGCGGGCGTGGTAGCAAGCAGGGATCCCTTCTCGTACTGAGCCACGAGGAGATGAGAGCTTGACTCCCCCATTGCTTGGGGTTAGGAGCGTGGTCTCCGCCAGCATCCTGGCCACCCGGTCACTCAGGAGCAGTGATGGCAGGGTGTACAGTTGTCAGAGCCCTACCTTTTCAGACGTCCCTATGACAGGTGTACGATGATTCTGTCTGGTGTCAGGGGTGACACATGTCATTGCACCATGTGCATACTTTGCATCGTGCATTGTTTGCTGCACTTATTTGCTGCACTTGTTTGACATCGCATATACTGGAGACTTGTTATCTGTGCTTATCTGTCTACTAATATTCCACCGGTATTTCTTACCCTCTGTACAGGTTAGATGGATTCAGGTATGTATCTATCCCAGTTTGTTCAGTGCTAGTCTTTCCCCTTCTGTTGATATGAGTCTGTACTAGCTGAACTCTTATTGTTGGTATAACCTGCTATGCATATCTGTTTGGGTATCCGCTGAGCTATGGACTCACCCCGTTGCCATATATATTTATTTCAGGTTGATGTCTGCGAGGAGATCCCGAGCCGCCAGTCCCCAGCTCCCGAGGAGCCCTTTTTGGTTTTCCTTGTTTTGTTATGGACCCTGTAGCATTCCTATGCTTCCGCTGTATGTTTTGAACATGTATGCACGTTCTGTTTGAAGGTATTGTACTTTTGAGTCCTATGTTGGACTTCGTTCGGTTTTGGCTTTGTTCCTGCCCCCTGGCAGCTCAGGTGAGTCCGGATTTGGTTTTTCGATAGATATAATCATATAATTGTTGTTTCTGCATACATCTGAGGCCTGAGGCCCCTTTAAACTGCGTGGTTGTGTTATATTATCTGTGTGTATGTGTAAATTGTCCGCCGGACAAGGGAGGTGCTGTCCAATTTTCTATTGGATCAGCGGCTCTTGGGTCTCGGGGCGTGACATGGATTGATTGAGAAATTATTCCGTAATCAAGAAGAAGAAGCTTGATCATGAGAGCCTTGATTATGGATTGATTGAGAAATTATTCCATAATCAAGGAAAGGTTTGCTTGGTAATTAAGAAACATCTCCCTATATAAAGGACCCAAGGGGTGCCATGGAAGAGGATCCATCCAAGAATTGCTTGGGCTCTCTCCTCTTCTTCTCTCCCTCTTTCTTGGCCGGCCATAGGCCTTCCATCTTTCTTCTTGCCGTGAGCACAAGGAGAAGCATCAAGGCGACGAAGTTCTTCCTTGCGACGATCTTCTTCTTCGGCCAACCTAGGTGGTGAGTCTTTCGATTTGATTACTCTCTCGGTTTTCGTTGTGTTCACAGAGAATCTAGTAGTTCTCGTGAACATAAAACTCGTGGCTTAGCGAAGTCATCCCGACGATACTCGGCGTGGATACGAATAGAGGCGGAGCTTTCAAGGAACGCTAACGGTTGGATCTCGTCCCTTCTTCCAAGTTACGCAAGGAAATTCGTAGAGTAATTTCCTTTTCCACAAAAATTTTATATTACGATTATGTGAACACATTGCATGCTTAGGATATGTGTTAGAATAATTTAGGAAATTATTCATGCTTTTGTTTCCGCTGCATGTAATTATGTAACAATTACAATACGTGTCCGTGTCGGCATGCACCCGGTCCCAACAGTGGTATCAGAGCCGGTTAGTGTTCGACATAATCATATAATTGTTTTGCGGAAAACTTTGTCATGATCTCAATTTTGGAAAATTTTCCAATTATGGTAAATTTTAGATTTAGGAATTTCAAAGTTTGGAAATCCTCATGAAATTTCGCAAACTTTTGAAATATCTCTGTTTCTGAAATTTTATGATAATTGTGAAAACTTTCCATTTTTAGAAACTTTTAAATTTTGGAAATTTTCTAATTTTGGAAATACATAAGTTTTCTTTGTATCAGAAACTTACAATAATTCTGAAAACCTTTTAATTTTGGAAACTTTCCATTTATGGAATGCTCATAATTTTGGGCACTTTCTTTTCATGAAAGTCTAGACATTTTATGGAAACATTAATTGACAATTAAACTCAAATTGGTTTTTAAATTATTAACAAAATTCTTTACATTGGGGAGTGCCTCAGGGAGCCACCCAAATTAAAGTTAGTTGTTATAATTTAATTTCCTATTTTGAATATGAATTGTTAAAATTGATTTGGGTAGGCCTCGGGGAGCCATCCAAATTATATTATTAACAAGTTCTTTAATTGTCAAGTTTAATTTGGTTATGCCTTGGGGAGCAGGCCAAATTAGATTTACAACAAATTTCTTTTCTTTCGGGAGTGCCTCGGGGAGCCACCCAAAGTAAATAATTTGTTGTAATTAATTATCCATAAATAAAATATGTGATCAAATCTTGGAAATTTTTGAGGTGATTCTCAAACGATAATTTCCTTATTTGATTTATGAGGTGATGCTCTTACATATTGTTGTCTCCAAAATTAATTAGGAAAAATTGTTTCCTATAGAGTTTATTTTCTGAAATAAGATTTTCATGATAATAATATGTGGTTGAATTAAGGGAATCTGTCTCTTAATTTAATAAGATTTGATTTAGTGAAATCAAAGTCTTAAACATATTATTTCCGAAATTGATTATGACAATTTAGGAAATTGTTTCCCAAAACAATTCCTTGAATAAAGTGTGAAATTAGAATTAGGAAATCCGGTTCCTAATTCAATTAATGAGACTTGATAAATTAAGTCACATACATACTTTATTAAGGAAAGCGTTAGAACATGACATAATTATATGTCATGAATGTGCTTAAAAAGAAAAGGATGAGACCCAAAACCCCTTACAAAATATTAAGGCCAACACCTTCCATTAATATGGTTAGAACCGGAGTTTTGTTTCTCGTTTGGGTTGATGGACACATCCATGCCCGGCTTGAACCTCAACATGTTCAAACCATGGAATTAGTTTATGATTAATATAGTTGGAGTTAGAGGTCAATCCTTAGTTTTGGTTGTTGGACACATCCAAGCCTGACTAAACGGTTGAATGAGCTCCAACCATATTAAAACTATTTCTTGATTAATGGGTCAGCCTTAAGCTTGGAGCATCGATTTGTTGTGCCACAGCCAAGGTCGATGTAAAGAGAGGTGCAGTTGGGTGCTATGTATATTGTTGCATACTTGTTAATGAGTTAACAACCCAATGATTTATGCAAACATTCAATTAGTTGATAGCATAATGTGATAGTTACATATGTATAATATGTAATCGGTATAATTACCTACCTTTATAGCTAAGAATAACTTGATGGACTCTAGCCATGGTTGTTCTTATCTATGGTTGGATATCAACTTATTTGGAGATGTTCCTACGATCTCCCGAATTGATAAAAAGGGTTATTCAATTCGAAAAATAAATAGGATTTAATTAATGTATATTGATGCATTCTTTATCATTCTTCTCACATAAGCTCAATTTGTATTTCTAGGATAATCACTTGATCATGTCGTCTCTGAATTTGCGTTCCATTTTGGACACCAATAAGCTGACTGGGCCAAACTTCATGGACTGGCTTCGAAACCTGAGGATAGTCCTCAAGGCAGAAAAGCTTGCTTATGTTGGGACCGGGTGCATGTTGACATGGATACGGGTTCGTAATTTTGAAATTTAATTACGTGTAGCGGATGGTTTAGCATAAATAATTTCTCAAATTATTTTAACCACGTATCTAGCATGCAACCTTATGTTGTGGAGACATGATCATACATTTAAAATTTTGCAGAAAGTAAACTAATTTACTTAATACCTCGCATAACTTGTATAAAGGGACGAGATCAAACCGTAGCGTCCCTTGGAAGCTCCGCCTCTATTCGCGTCCACGCCGGGTTTTCTTCGGGATGACTTCGCAAAGCCACGAGTTTCGTGCCGACAAGAACTACTAGATTCTCCAAAGGCACGACAAGAATACCAAGAGAGAGATGAAAAACTAACCACCAAACGAAGAACGGAATTAAGATTCTGGGAAGAAGGAAGGAGTCGCGCCCGCTTCTTCTTCTTCTTTGGCTTCTTCTTGGTGGTGGAAGCTCACAGCAAAGGGGGAGGGCTCTAGGGCCGGCGGCACTAGAAGAGGGAGAGGGAGAGAAGGAGAGGGAGAGAGGCTAGGCAAGAATCCTTGATCTCTTAGATTAATTTCCAAGCCTTGCCTTGGTACCTTTATATAGTAGCCTCTTAATCGTCAAGTCTCCTCTTAACGGAATAAATTTTTCATAAGAAATTTATCTTATAAATTTTTCTATGAATTATTCCGTTATGTCAAGTTTTTATTATAACTTAATTTATAATAAAAACAACCATGTCTCCCTTTTATTATGGAAAGAAATTTCTTTATATAAATTTCTTTAACATGGTAAATCAATCCATTATTGATTTTATAAAATATAATAAACCATTCCGAGGTTTATTTTAATTTCCATGATAAATAAATCTCTTTATATAAATTTCTTTATATTGATTTACCATGATAAAGAAATTTATATAAAGAAATATCTTTCCATAATGAGAGGGAGAGAGGCTAGGCAAGAATCCTTGATCTCTTAGATTAATTTCCAAGTCTTGCCTTGGTACCTTTATATAGTAGCCTCTTAATCGCCAAGTCTCCTCTTAACGGAATAAATTTTTCACAATTATGGAAACTTTCCAATTATGAAAAATTTATTCCGTTAAGAGGAGACTTGGCGATTAAGAGGCTACTATATAAAGGTACCAAGGCAAGGCTTGGAAATTAATCTAAGAGATCAAGGATTCTTGCCTAGCCTCTCTCCCTCTCCTCTCCCTCTCCCTCTTCTAGTGCCGCCGGCCCTAGAGCCCTCCCCCTTTGCCGTGAGCTTCCACCACCAAGAAGAAGCCGAAGAAGAAGAAGAAGCGAGCGCGACTCCTTCCTTCCTCCCGGAATCTTGATTCCGTTCTTCGTTTGGTGGTTAGTTTTTCATCTCTCTCTTGGTATTCTTGTCGTGCCTTTGGAGAATCTAGTAGTTCTTGTCGGCATGAAACTCGTGGCTTTGCGAAGTCATCCTAAAGAAAACCCGGCGTGGACGCGAATAGAGACGGAGCTTCCAAGGGACGCTACGGTTTGATCTCGTCCCTTTCTACGAGTTACGCGAGGTATTAAGTAAATTAGTTTACATTCTATAAAATTTTAAATGTATGATTATGTCTCCACAACATAAGGTTGCATGCTAGATACGTGGTTAAAATAATTTGAGAAATTATTTATGCTAAACCTTCCGCTGCACGTAATTAAATTTCAAAATTAGAACCCGTATCCATGTCAACATGCACCCGGTCCCAACAGTGGTATCAGAGCCGGTTAGTGTTCGACATAATCATATAATTGTTTTGCAGAAAACTTTGTTATGATCCCAATTTTGAAAAATTTTCCAATTATGGAAACTTTCCAATTATGATAAATTTTAGATTTAGGAATTTCAAAGTTTGGAAATCCTCATGAAATTTCGCAAACTTTTGAAATATCCTAGTTTCTGAAATTTTATGATAATTGTGAAAACTTCCCATTTTTGGAAACTTTCCAATTTTAGAAATTTTCTATTTTAAAAATTTTTCAATTTTGGAAATATGTAAGTTTTCTTTGTACCAGAAACTTACAATTATTCTGAAAACCTATTATGAAATCTCACAATTTTGGGCACTTTCTTTCAAGAAAGTCTAGACAAATTTATGGATTATTAATTGACAATTAAATTCAAATTGGTTTTAAATTATTAACAAAATTTTTATTTTGGATTGAGCCTTGGGGAGCCGTCCAATTTAAAGTTAGTTATTGTAATTTAATTTCCTATTTTGAATAAAATTGTCATGTTTAAGTTAGTTACGCCTCGGGGAGCGGACCAAATTATATTTACAACAAATTCCTTTTTTTGGGTATCTGAGCCTCGGGGAGCCACCCAAAGAAAATGATTTGTTGAAATTAATAAATCCATAAATAAAATATGTAATCAAATCTTAGAAATTTTTGAGGTGATTCTCAAACGATAATTTCCTTATTTGATTTAAGAGGTGATGCTCTTACATATTGTTGTCTCCAATATTAATTAGGAAAATGGTTTCCTATAGAGTTTTCTTAAATAAGATTTTCATGAAAATAATATGTGGTTGAATTAAGGGAATCTGTCTCTTAATTTAATAAGATTTGATTTAGAGAAATCAAAGTCTTAAACATATTAATTCCGAAATTGATTATGACAATTTAGGAAATTGTTTCCCAAAACAATTCCTTGAATAAAGTATGAAATTAGAATTAGGAAATCCAGTTCTAATTCAATTGATTAGACTTGATAAATTAAGTCACATACATACTTTATTAAGGAAATCGTTAGTACATGACATAATTATATGTCATGAATGTGCTTAGAAAAGAAAGGATGAAACCCAAAACCCCTTACAAAATATTAAGGCCAACACCTTCCATTAATATGGTTAGAACCGGAGTTTTGTTTCTCGTTTGGGTTGATGGACACATCCATGCCCGGCTTGAACCTCAACATGTTCAAACCATGGAATTAGTTTATGATTAATATAGTTGGAGTCAGAGGTCAATCCTTAGTTTTGGTTGTTGGACACATCCAAGCCTGACTAAACGGTTGAATGAACTCCAACCATATTAAAACTATTTCTTGATTAATGGGTTAGCCTTAAGCTTGGAGAATCGATTTGTTGTGCCACAGCCAAGGTCGATGTAAAGAGTGGTGCAGTTGGGTGCCATGTATATTGTTGCATACTTGTTAATGAGTTAACAACCCAATGATTTATGCAAACATTCAATTAGTTGATAGCATAAAGTGATAGTTACATATATGTGATATGTAATCGGTATAATTACCTACCTTCATAGCTAAGAATAACTTGACGGCCACAGCCATGGTTGTTCTTATCTATGGTTGGATATCAACCTATTTGGAGGTGTTCCTACGATCTCCCGAATTGATAAAAAAAAAAGGGTTATTCAATTCGAAAAATAAATAGGATTTAATTAATGTATGTATTTCTAGGATAATCACTCGATCATGTCTTCTCTGAATTTGCGTTCCATTTTGGACACCGATAAACTGACTGGGCCAAACTTCATGGACTGGCTTCGAAACCTGAGGATAGTCCTCAAGGCAGAGAAGCTTGCTTATGTCCTTGAAGATCAACTTCCCAACCGTCCTCCAAAAAATGTAACTCCAGACCAGTTAGTGGTCTATCAGAAACATGTGACCGATTCTGAACTTGCGAGTTGCATCATGCTAGCCGCTATGGTACCTGAGCTGCAAAAGCAGCATGAGCATATGGATGCTTATACCATCATCTTCCATCTTCATGAGTTATTTGACGAGCAGGCGAGATCCGAAAGGTTCGAGGTCTCCAGACTCCTCTTCACCTCTAAAATGCAGGAAGGCACTTCTGTCTCACAGTTTGTGTTGAAGATGTTGGGGTACATTGAGCGACTGGGCACACTCGGTTTTACAATTGATCATGAATTAAGTATTAACTTAATTCTGCATTGTTTGACCAAAAGTTATTCACAATTTGTGATGAACTAACAGATGAACAAGCTGGAGACTACCATTCCTGAGTTGCTCAACCTGCTGAAGACTGTAGAGCCTTCTGTGAAGCAGGATCAAAAGACGGTACTGTTAGTTGGTTCCTCAAAGAAAGGTTCTAAGAGGAAGGCTCTCTGAGCTGCAGATACTCAGTCCTTCGATCCTGCATCCAGGGTTAGTCCAAATAGCAATTATATTATTATTTTATACAGCCTTAGCTGTCTTGGTTCTGACTTTGGTCTCCAAAATGGAGCCCTAGGTCTAACCGACGCCTACTGTTCCCTCGACGGGGAACGCGTCCTCACCTACTCCTCTCGGGAGAATTTACCTGATGCCAACCGTTCCTTTGGTTGGACTTTTGCCTGACGGTCCTTTGTCAGGTCTTGGATACCGAGCTGCCCTTCGCTCGGTGCCTAGCATTCCTTCGCTAGGGCTTCAGTCCCAGACTGTCCTTCGCCTAGGGCATAGCAGTCCTTTGCTAGGGCTTTTGACTCTGGCATTCCTTCGCCAGTGCCTAGCGGTCCTTTGCTAGGGCTTATTTTCCTGGCATTCCTTCGCCAGTGCCTAGCAGTCCTTCGCTAGGGCTTTTCCTGCACACTAGTTTAACTTGTTAAAAAATAAGAAAGACTTAACTTTTGACCTATGTTGCCATTATCAAAATACAGGTTTGACTTTGGTGCATTCTGCACCAACAATCTCCCCCTTTTGATTTATGGCAACCCTAGTTCAAAAAGTTAAGTCTAAGCAAAACATGAAAAAGTTTTAACTTTTGTTCCCTCCCCCTGGAAGGAATTGTAACGACTCGAAAAATTCTTTTAATATTTTCTTAAAATATTAAGCATGTCTAGATAATTTTCCAAGGGACCTAGAAATATTAATGCGAACTTTGGCCTAGAAAATCCATGTTTTCTCATTTAAATTGGGAAAAAGGGCACTAATGGGCATTATATGGGATTTTTAGTACCATAATTTTTGTTGAATTTTAGGTGAAAATTAGTATAAATATAAAGGGATTTTAATAAGAAATATTAACATAATTATGGGGGAATTTTTATGGGATTTTCGAAAATATTAGGAAAAAAATAAATAAAATAGGTGGAAAAAATTGTGCATCTACCAAGGATTGAACCTTGGACCACTTGTACAACCATGTATGCTTTAAACAACTCATCTAGTGAGGTAATGCCATGAGGGAATGAAGTGGATATTGGTTAAAGCATAGAAGAAGATGAAGGGTCATGGAGAGACTCTTCATTTACCTCCTTAATGGGCTATAAAGAGGGGGTTTTGGGAGTTACCTCTTCTTCTCATTACTTTGCAATTTCTTCCTCCTCCTTCCCTCATCCTAGCCGAACACCAAAGGAGGAGTCTCCCTTGGATAAACTCCACAAGAGGGTCTCATCTCCAAGATCTAAGGGGTCTTCCAAGGATACAAGGACAAGGGGGTTCAAGGGTCCAAAGATCTTACCATTTTCTTCCCTTTCAAGGTTCGAAAAATCAAGAAACCCAAGTAAGACTCCCTCACCTGTGGTATAATAGTTCCTTATGATTTTCATGATTTTTAGCATGATATATTGGTTAGTTTTTGGATTTGATGTTGAAGGAAAAGAAAACTAAGGACCTTAGGCTTGAGGGTTTCGGCCACCATGATTTAAAGGTCTATAATTATGCCAAAAATCCTTATAATGTTGTTTAATGTTCTCCCATGATGTTTAGAGGTTAATTATAATTTTTGGGAATTTTTGGAGTACCCTAGGATACCCTAGGGATTCGGCCAACATGAAAGAAACAAAACCAAGAACCCTAGGCTTGAGGGTTTCGGCCACCATGATTTAAAGGGCTATAATTATGCCAAAAATCTTGATAATGTTGTTTAATGCTCTCTCATGATGTTTAGAGATTAAATATAATTTCTGGGAATTTTTGGGGTACCCTAGGATACCCTAGGGCTTCGGCCAACATCAAGAACCCTTGTGTAGGGTTGGGTCTCAAACTTCAAGTGTATGTTTTATGTTTTATCATGATATAAGGGAGATGGAGGGTGTTTATGTGAATGTTTCACATGGCCTAGAGACCCTATAGGTTTCGTCCAAGTACCCTAATAGGGTAGAAAGTTAGGACTTATTTCAAGTAAGGGCCCCAATGGCCCTATAGTAAGGTATGATTGGTGTTTAAGCAATTTATTTGGGGTTTTAATGGAATTTCTCCATGGCCCATGGCCTTGAAGTTTCGGCCAAGAATAAGATTAGGGCTAAAGAATTAGGGTTGGCCTTAAGTATGGACTCAAAGGGGTCCTATGGCCTAGTATATGGGTATGAGATGTTGTTTGGGAAGTTATGTGAAGGTTTATGGACCTAGGGTTCCTTGGGGACTTTCGGCCAAGGACCTAATCTAGGGCTAGGATTGGGTTAAACCTACCAAGATGCTTGGGTGTAGGTTACTAAGATGAATGTTAAGTAAGGTAGAAGAATTCTATGTTAACCAAACCCTTAGTTTATATGACATGAAATATATGTTAGGTCATAAAATGTTTAGACATGTGCCATGATTTATGAATGATATGTATGTATGTCATGTCTTATGAATGATATGTATGTATGCCATGAATAATTTGTATGTATGCCATGCTATATGAATGATGTGTACCTATGCCATGTCTAAGAATGAAAATGATGAATGAAGTTTAAGTATGATGAATGAATGAATATGCTATGAATGATGATGCCTTTAAGGCACAAAGATGATGTTAAGTATGATGAATGAATGAATATGCTATGAATGATGATGAATGAGAAAGCACATGAAAGTATTTCATTTTATTTTATGGGCTTGTACCGGACCTAAGTAAGGTCCACGGTTCTGGACTACCGATGAAGCTGTCCACGGTTTGGGACTACCGATGATGCTGTCCTTACGGTTCGGGACTACCGATGAAGCTGTCCTTACCCTAGTAGGTCGAGATTAGCTACCTCGTATTTACTTAGGGATGCGAGCATATGATGAATGAATGGGGTACAAGCCAGGGCCCAATGAATGTTATGATTATGTTCAAGTATTTAAAAGTATGTTTTTAAAGATTAAGCATCCTTATATATATATATGCAATTGCCACATGCATCCATTCATGTTATGCATTATATTTATGATAAGAATATTATGCAAAGTAAGTTTATGCAAGATATGTTTATGCAAATGATTTTATGTATGTTTATGCTAATATATGATGCCATGATTTAGTTGTGTTTATGCTAATATATGATGCCATGATTTAATTATGTTATGCAAAGTTAGGATGCCATGATTTATTTATGTTTATGCTAATTTAGAATGCCATGATTTTATTTATGTTCATGCTAGTTTAGGATGTCATGATTTATTTATGTTCATGCTAATTTAGAATGCCATGATTTTATTATGTTCATGCTAGTTTAGGATGCCATGATTTATTTATGTTTATGCTAATTTAGAATGCCATGATTTTATTTATGTTCATGCTAGTTTAGGATGCCATGATTTATTTATGATTATGCTAAGTTAGAATGTCATGATTTTATTTATGTTCATGCTAGTTTAGGTTGCCATGATTTAATTATGTTTATGCTAAGTTGGAATGCCATGATTTTATTGAGGTCCATGCTAAGAATGTTTATTAGGTTATGTTGATTATGTTTATGTCTATGCCAAGTATTATGTCATGCCATGAATGTTTTTATGGTTATGTTATGCCATGCTACGAATGTGATTAAGTTATGTTCATGCCATGACGAATGTATGCTAAATGATGAAAAGGTTTATGTTCTAAGTAAAGCACTAAGTATGTTAATGTCTTATGTGCTCATGATTAAATGATGAATAGTTTAAGTGAGTAGGAAAGAGTCTTACTAAGCCTGTGTGCTTATAGTCTTATTTTCCTTATACCGCAGATCACGCAGGGGATAGTAAGGAAGCAGCAGGAGGGCATCAAAGAATATGTGTGATAGTGACTTGGCCAAGGAGCAATTGTTAGTGATATGAGAGAAGTGTCCTAAGGCAATCGCCTTATGATTGTAAACATTTATTTTAATAAATGATAATTCACTATTTGAGTATACATGTTTGTATTTGATTGGGATCTTAAAACTCATATACTGAATGTCCGCCATACAATTCACAGCATAAGAGAATTTGTGATGGGATCACAACTAGTGATTATCTCTAAATGTGCAAATGTGAATTGTTGGAAATATCCCTAGTCGATGAATTGATAAATACGGACACTATCAATTCTGTTGAGACTAGCATGGGTTATTCTCTATTCAGCTGATTCTCACTGGCTGGTGACATTGGGATGTCCGGAGATAAACATGGATGCTAGTTAAGGGAACTAGTTCATTGGAGTGACTAGCTGTAAAACTTCATATGGGAATCTACATGTAGATATGTCAATGAAGATCTTACTGCGGCTTAAGTGCGATGTTCCTTTGACTTGCGGTGTTCAAGTCATCTTGGTCATGGAGACTTATACTTTGACATCTTAAGCAAGCATCTCCAAGGAGGTGTGGACCCAAGATGATCGGGTATAAGCCGAAGTGCCCGAAGATGTTTGAACAGCCTACAAAGGATTCACCACTCCTTGCGAGGAGATGTATACCCAGGCCTATCGTCGGATTGTTACTCAAAGCCTCTGGCCAGAGCATATCATGTTATGAGTGCGAGTCTCTTAAATACATGAGAGTAATTAGAAATCCAAAGGACGAGAAAGACACTACTTGGGCTAGGTGTGACGTAGTCAGCCTAGTGGGGACTGACACCATTGACCGTGTCCTGAACCAAGTGGGTATAAGGTGGTGAAGGGAATGGGGCACGATTCATTAGAGTTGCTGAAGGGTTTCAGAATAATTTCTTCTGAGGTCAAACCGTTGATCTTTCGATTAATTGGGGATCATGATGTACTACTAGGTGCCACTCATGATCGTTCTATAATTAGTTAAATTATAGACGGCCAACATAAATCGAAAGCCTATTTAGTCACACACACTATGAGTAATCCGAGGGATTTAAAATGAGTTGAAAATTCGATTTTCCAATCAAGAGAAAAAAGTCGAATCTGAGTTAGTCAGAGGCGCAATAGAAGCTAAAAATGGCTAAGTCTTTTGAAGGCTTTTTGGGCGAATTAAATGAGTTTAATTCACGGCGGTTCGGGTTGGTTTGGCCGGCCAAAGAGGGTGTCAAAACCCCCTTTGGTGGCCGGCCACAAAAAGAGGAGAAAACCAATTAATTTTGGTTTAATTAATAAAATAAATCTAGTGCGATTTATTTTATAAATTATGGATAAATAAATTTGTATAGAGAAATTTATATAAATAAAATTTACAGAAATTTATTCTTTTATGGAAGATTAAAATAATCCATGAATTGGTTTATTTTAATTTTATAAAATCAATTATGAATTGATTTTTCCATAATAAGAAAGTTTATAAATTTCTTATAAAATTTATTCCATAATTTAAAGAGAAGAAGAATTAGTTTTATTATAAATTAGTTTATAATAAAGACTCGGTTTAAACGGAATAATTAATAAGAAAATTTATAAGATAAATTTCTTATAACTAATTCCGTTAAATCCGTTAATTCGGTTTAGAGGGAGACATAGCAAAGGAGTTGCTACTATATAAAAGAACCAAAGGCTAGCCCTTATTCCTAATTAAGAGATTAATTATTCTGTCCCTCTCTCTCTTAATTATCCTCATGAAATTTCGCAAACGTTTGAAATTTTCTATTTTTTGAAATTTTATAATAATTTTGAAAACTTCCCATCTTTGGAAACTTTCCAATTTTCGAAATTTTTCTATTTTAGAAATTTTTCTATTTTGGAAATATGTAAGTTTTCTTTATACCGGAAACTTACAATTATTCTGAAAACCTATTTTTTAAATCTCGCAATTTTGGGCACTTTCTTTTAAGAAAGTCTAGACAAATTCATGGACAGTTAATTGACAATTAGATTTGAATTGGTTTTTAAGTTGACAATAAAATTCTTTATTTTGGATTGAGCCTCGGGGAGCCGTCCAATTTAAAGTTAGTTGTTGTAATTTAATTTCCCAATTTTTTAATTGAAATTGTCATGTTTGATTTGGATTGAGCCTCGGGGAGCCGTCCAATTGGATTTACAACCAATTATTTTTCTTTGGGTATCTGAGCCTCGGGGAGCCACCCTTAGAAAACGATTTATTGTAATTAATTAAATCCATGAATAAAATATGTTTTAAGAGGTGATGCTCTTACATATTGTTGTCTCCAAAATTAATTAGGAAATGGTTTCCTATAGAGTTTTCTTAAATGAGATTTTCATGAAAATAATATGTCGTTGAATTAAGGGAATTGCCTCTTAATTTAATAAGATTTGATTTAGAGAAATCAAAGTCTTAAACATATTATTTCCGAAATTAATTATGACAATTTAGGAAATTGTTTCCCAAAACAATTCCTTTAATATAGTATAAGATTAGAATTAGGAAATCCGGTTCCTAATTCAATTAATGAGACTTGATAACTTAAGTCACATACATACTTTATTAAGGAAATCGTTAGTCATGACATATGTCATGAATGTGCTTAGAAAAGATGAGACCCAAAACCCCTTACAAAATATTAAGGCCTACACCTTCCATTAATATGGTTCGAATCGGAGTTTTGTTTCTCATTTGGGTTGATGGACACATCCATGCCCAGCTTGAACCTCAACATGTTCAAACCATGGAATTAGTTTATGAATAATATAGTTGGAGTCAGAGGTCAATCCTTAGTTTTGGTTGTTGGACACATCCAAGCCTGACTAAACGGTTGAATGAGCTCCAACCATGTTAAAACTATTTCTTGATTAATGGGTCAACCTTAAGCTTGGAGCATCGATTTGTTGTGCCACAGCCAAGGTCGATGTAAAGAGAGGTGCAATTGGGTGTTATATATATGATGCATACTTGTTAATGAGTTAGCAACCCAATGATTTATTCAAACATTCAATTAGTTGATAGCATAATGTGATAGTTGCATATATGTGATATGTAATCGGTATAATTACCTACCTTCATAGCTAAGAATGACTTGATGGCCACAGCCATGGTTGTTCTTATCTATGGTTGGATATCAACCTATTTGGAGATGTTCCTATGATCTCCCGAATTGATAAAATGGGTTATTCAATTTGAAAAATAAATAGGATTTTATTAATGTATGTTGATACATTCTTTAATCAATCTTCTCACATAAACTCAATTTGTATTTCTAGGTTAATCACTCGATCATGTCTTCTCTGAATTTGCGTTCCATTTTGGACACCAATAAACTGACTGGGCCGAACTTCATGGACTGGCTTCGAAACCTAAGGATAGTCCTCAAGGCGGAAAAGCTTGCTTATGTCATTGAAAATCAACTTCCCAACCATCCTCCAGAGAATGCAACTCCAGACCAATTGTTGGCCTATCAGAAACATGTGACCGATTCTGAAATGGCGGGTTGCATCATGCTAGCATCTATGGTACCTGAGCTGCAAAAGCAGCATGAGCATATGGATGCTTATACCATCATCTTCCATCTTCATGAGTTATTTGAAGAGCAGGCGAGATCCGAAAGGTTCGAGGTCTCCAGACTCCTCTTTACCTCAAAGATGCAGGAAGGCACTTCTGCCTCACAATTCGTGTTAAAGATGTTGGGGTACATTGAGCGACTGGGCACACTCGGCTTTGCAATGGATCATGAACTAAGTATTGACTTAATTTTGAATTGTCTGTCCAAAAGTTGTTCACAATTTGTGATGAACTATCGGATGAACAAGCTGGAGACTACCATTCCTGAGTTAATCAACATGCTGAAGGCTGTTGAGCCTGCTGTGAAGCAGGATCAAAAGACGGTACTGTTAGTTGGTTCCTCAAAGAAAGGTTCTAAGAGGAAGGCCAAAGAACAGAACAAAGGGAAGAAGAAAAAGGCTAAGAAGACTGAAAAGAAACCAAAAGGAACTTGCCATCATTGTGGCAAGGAGGGTCACTTGCGAAGAAACTGCAAGATTTATCTTGAGTCCTTGAAAGAGAAGGCATCCGATGCCCCATCCTCTTCAAGTATCTTCGTTATTGAATGTCACTCTATTTCCTCAAACACTTGGGTACTTGATACTGGGTGTAGCTCACATATATGTAATGACATACTGGGGCTAAGGAATAGAAGAAGACTCGTCAAAGGAGAAGCGAATTTGCGAGTTGGAAACGGAGCAAAGATTGCTGCTGTTGCCATCGGAACATATTTGCTAAAGCTCCCCACTGGACGTGTCTTAGAATTGGATAATTGTTATTTCGTTCCTTCGTTAATAAAGAACATTGTATCTATTTCATGCTTGAATGAAAAGGGTTATCATTTAACTTTTAGTAACAATTGTTGTTACATAACTTTAAATGGCGTTCTTTATGGGAATGGAACTTTATGCAATGGCATCTACACGTTAGATTTATCCAGTGACGTATTCAATATCGAAGTTAGCAACAAACGTGCTCGAATAGATAATCGAATAGACTCCTACACTTGGCATTGCCGTCTTGGCCATGTAAGTAAGAAACGCATGACCGAATTACACCGATGTGGAATTCTGGAATCATTTGAACCCGGTTCATTTGATACATGCGAATCATGCTTAAAAGGCAAGATGACCAAATTACCCTTTTCCGGAAAAGGTAATCCAGTGGGAGAATTGCTTGGTCTCATACATACTGATGTATGTGGACCAATGTCAACTCTTGCACAAGGAGGCTGTAGCTACATCATCACCTTTATCGATGATCACTCACGATTCGGGTATGTGTTCTTGATGAAACACAAATCTGAAGCTTTTGAGAAATTCAAAGAGTTCAGAAATGAAGTAGAGAAACAACTTGGCAAAAGTATTAAGATACTTCGATCCGATCGGGGTGGTGAATACTTAAGTCAAGAGTTTCAAGATTATCTTAGGGACAATGGGATATTGTCCCAATGGACTCCGCCATATACACCACATCATAATGGTGTATCTGAGAGGCGCAACCGAACCTTGATGGACATGGTTAGGTCTATGATGAATCATGCAACTCTTCCAAAAATCCTTTTGGGGCTATGCACTTAAGACAGCTGTTTACTTACTAAACAGAGTCCCGACCAAGGTAGTCTCTACTACTCCATATGAGATTTGGAATAGTAGAAACCTCACTTAACTCACCTTAAGATATGGGGTTGTCCTGTTTATGTGAAGCGGGTTGTATCAGACAAATTGGATGCTAAGTCTGATAAATGTCTATTTATTGGATACCCTAAGGAAACGAAGGGTTACCAATTCTATCATCCCTTGGAACAAAAGGTGTTTGTTTCAAGGCATGTTGTATTTCTAGAAAAAGAATTTCTTTTACAAGAAAATAGTGGGAGTGGCATTGAACTTGATGAAGTTCAAGAAACTCCAATAGACATTACAGAGACACCTAGTCTAGACCCACAACCGAGAACTCATATTGAAGAGCTATCAGTTGAACCTGAAACTACACCACCTCTTCGTAGGTCTGATAGGACACGCAACATTCCAGAGAGATACGGATTTCTCGTAAGTGAATCGAACGACGTGTTGCTCATTGGTGATGACGAACCTATCAGTTATGAAGATGTTCTAAAAAGTTCAGAAAGGGACAAATGACTTGAGGCCATGAAGTCGGAAATGGATTCCATGTACGAAAATCAAGTAGGGGACTTGGTTAACCCACCTGAAGGGATCAAACCCATAGGGTGCAAGTGGGTTTTCAAGAAGAAAACCGACATGGAAGGTAATGTTGTTACCTTTAAAGCTAGATTAGTGGCAAAAGGATATCGTTAGAAACAAGGAATTGATTATGACGAAACCTATTCGCCAGTAGCTATGCTTAAATCCATTCGGATGCTCCTAGCCATAGCAGCTCATTATGATTATGAGATATGACAAATGGATGTGAAAACAGCTTTCCTTAATGGAAACCTGCTTGAGGATGTATACATGATACAACCTGAAGGTTTCACATCGGTTGATAGAACCAAAGTATGCAAGCTTCGACGATCCATATATGGACTGAAGCAAGCATCTAGGAGCTGGAACATCCGTTTTGATGAGACAATCAAAGAGTTTGATTTCTCACAAAATCCTGACGAACCTTGTGTGTACAAGAAGGTTAGTGGGAGTGCAGTCGTATTCCTAGTATTATATGTCGATAACATCTTACTTATAGGAAACGATATATCAGTTTTACAGACAGTTAAAATTTGGTTATCCAAAACTTTCTCCATGAAAGACCTGGGAGAAGCAACCTATATCCTTGGGATTAGAATCTATAGAGATAGATCAAAACGGTTGCTTGGTCTTTCGCAGTCTATATATATAGACCGAGTGCTAAAAAGGTTTAGCATGTCGGAATCCAAGAAAGGTTACCTTCCCATCAGACATAGGATCAACCTTTCAAAGTCTATGTGTCCGCGCACAGAAGACGAGAGGATTTGCATGAATAAGATTCCTTATGCATCCGCGATAGGATCTATCATGTATGCTATGTTATGTACTAGGCCCGATGTATCGTATGCTTTGAGCGTCACAAGCAGATACCAGTCGGATCCAGGAATGGATCATTGGGCGGCTGTCAAGACAATCCTTAAGTACTTAAGAAGAACTAAGGATGTGTTCCTAATATATGGAGAAGGAGATTTGGTAATACGTGGGTATACAGATGCCAGTTTCCAGACATATAAGGATGACTCCAAATCTCAGTCTGGATACGTATTCACTTTGAATGGAGGCGCAGTAAGTTGGAAAAGTTCCAAACAAGACACCGTAGCGGATTCTACCACGGAAGCGGAGTATATCGCAGCTTCGGAAGCAGCAAAGGAAGCAGTTTGGATCAAGAAGTTTGTCTCCGAACTTGGTGTGGTTCCATCCATTGATGAAGCAGTGCCGGTTTACTGCGACAACAATGGAGCTATTGCACAAGCGAAGGAACCAAGGTCTCATCAGCTGTAACAACCCGGAAAATTCTCCTAATATTTCTTGGAAATATTAAGCATGTCTAGGAAATTTTCCGTAGGATCTAGAAATATGAGTACGAACCTTAGCCTAAAAACCCAAGGTTCTCTCAATTAATTGAGAGACTAAGTACTAAGGGACCTTTTAGGGGCTTTCTAGTGCCATTATTATGAATGGTTTTAGGTAGAAATTTATATAAAAAAATAGATGGATTGTAATGGAAAATATTAACATAATTATGGGGAAATTTTTAGGAATTTTCGAAAATGATAGGAAATAAATTAGAAATAAAATAGAAAATTAGTGCATGGACCAAGGATTGAACCTTGAACCTCCTAGTTGCACTAATCATGTCATAACCAATGCACCAAGCCATATGTCTTGTTAGAGAAGAAGGAGCATGCTTGTTAAAAGCTAGGGAAGTGAAGAGACATGTCTCTTCAAGAGAAAAGTATAAATAAGAGAGGTAGTTACAACTTCCCTTCTCTTCTTCCTTTCTTCTTCCTCCTCCTTGCTTTGGCCGAAATTTCAAGGTTCCCTTTCCCTTGAGAAAAGTTCCACCAAGGACCCCATCTTGAAGATCTAAAGCCCCTACAAGGACACAAGGACTAAGTAAAGTTTAGAGAGAAGAAGGTTCTCTTGTTAACTTTTATTCGAAGTTTGTAAGCAAGATCAAGGAAGGTAAAACCTTCTCACCTGTGGTATGATTGTTCTTGATGTTGGATAAGATTTAGATATTGTTTACATGACATGTTGGAAAGAAAATTCATGAGTTGGGCTTATGGAACTTTCGGCCAAGACCTTTGGATTAAACCTAGGGATGATGTAAATTCCTTTTTGTGCTCTTAAATGTTTCATGATAATATGTAAGGCATGGATTGAGATTTAGAGAAATTTTGGAGGCCCTAAAACCCTTCTAGGGTTCGGCCACCTATAGTGTGAGGCTAGGGATTAATTTTAATCCCTCAAGAATGCTTAATGGGTCTTACTATGATATAGTATGGAAGAAAATAGGGACTTACATGAATTTTTCTAGGGGAGGATACCCTTACAAGTTTCGGCCACACCAAGGTCAAGAGGCTAGGGGAAACTCCAACCCTTCCATGCATGATTAATATGATTTTTATGATACCTTATGAGTAAGAATGGTGTTAAATGAACTCTTACATGGGCTTGTTACCCTTCTAGGGTTTTCGGCCAACTTGGGTTTTAGGCCAAAGACTTATTGTTAAGTCTAATCAAGGGTTCAAATGAGGTTCCATGACATGATATGTATGGGAAGGAATGTTAATCATAATTTAGGTAAATTTCTCCATGGACCTTGGTCCTTAGGGCTTTCGGCCAAGACCCCAAGCTTGGGGTTTGGTTGGGTTAAAGTTTCAAGAATGAATGTTTATAAGTTACTATGATACTAGTATATGATTGAGCATGATGTAAGGATCGTTATATTG
This sequence comes from Boesenbergia rotunda, assembly GCA_024364735.1. Taxonomy (NCBI): domain Eukaryota; kingdom Viridiplantae; phylum Streptophyta; class Magnoliopsida; order Zingiberales; family Zingiberaceae; genus Boesenbergia; species Boesenbergia rotunda. The sequence continues at coordinate 125,079 of JAGFNQ010004187.1, read as the reverse complement.
TTAGAATCCTAGTTGATGTGTTATATAACATGACTTTATGTGCTTGATGTTAAGTTATGTTTAAATCATGAATATTTAAGTTATATGCCATGAAATACATGTAATTGATGTAGAAGTAGATTATGATAAATATAATGATGCATGAATATTGATAAATGATTATAATGGATTTACGATTCATAAAGATATATATATGTTTTATGATAAATGCTATGAACCCTAGTGGTATGTGTGAGGTCTATATGTAGCTGGTCATCCATGTTTTATGATGAATGCTAGGATGATGTGTCAGATGAAACGTATCATGTATGAGGTGTATGGTTATCATGTATCATGAACATGCAAATTTGATGAACTCGAATAAGATTATGACTAGAAACATGATTATGTATGTATGTTCTATGTTATGAACGAAGAATAATAAGCATGAATAAAGATAATGGTTATGCCTTAATGATAAGTATGAATGATAAGTATGAATGATGAAGGCATAACGATGATAAGAAATAAGTATGAATGATAAGCATGAATGACAATTATGAAAATGAAGCATGCATGTTTATTTTCATGCATAAGGCTAGTACCGGACCGAATTAAGGGTCCAAGGGATGGGTACCTTAAGAACGCCCCGGTTCTGGACTACCGACTATGCTGTCCACGGTTCTGGCACTACCGAAGCTGTGCAATAGGGATGGGCACCTTAAGAACGCCCCGGTTCGAGGACTACCGACTATGCTGTCCTTACCCTAGTAGGTCGAGGCTAGCTACCTCGTATTTACTTAGGGATGCGCGCTAAGAAGTATGTATGTGGTACAAGCCAGGGGACCCCAATGATGTTATGTTAAGCATTGAAAAGTATAATTTCAAAACTAAGCATCCTTATGTAGTAAATGCATTAGACTCATTCATACATCTATGTTATGCATCGCGCCAAGGTAAGTATATTTTATGCTTGTATTTATGCTCATGTTGTATATCATGTATAAGTATTGCATTATGTTTAAGTATGCTACGATTCATGTCATGTATAAGTATGCATTATGTACATGAATGCTAAGAAGTATGCCATGTATAAGTAAGTCTCATGTTATGCCATGTATAAGCATGTTTCATGTTCATGTAGGTATGCTTTATGTCATGTATACATCGCTTGATATATGCTAAGCTATGTTCATGTATGTTCATTTATGCCATGTATGACAATGCTTATGTTTATGCTCGAAGTTATGTTATGTCGGATGTTTGATATGTTATGTTTACGTGACGTATGGTTTAGTGAGTAGGAAAGGGTTTTTACTAAGCCTATGTGCTTATAGTTTTACTTTCCTCGTACCGCAGATCAACCAAGAAGCTATTAAGGGAAGCCGCAGGGGAGGCAGAAGCATGTGTGTGTGTGACGGTGACTTGGCAGAAGATTCTTGTGTTACGTTTTATGGTTATGATTAATAGATAACTTAAGACTTATGATGCTACCTTTATGGATAAGTACATATTGCTTACGATGATTATGAATAAAGTTATGAAATGGTTAAGTTATGATATGATGAATGTTCCATGTGTTAGTTGCATGACTATAAGCATGTTAGAAAAAAAAATGATTCCGCTGCATTAAGATAATGTCTAAGTACATGTATGTTTAGCGTAACGCCGCCTCCCTCGCCACACCACGAGGTGTGGGTGTAGGTGAAAAGGCGGGCGTTACATCAGCGATCCAAACACGTGCTTCGACGCTATCATCTGATCAGAGAGATTATAAGTAGGAATGACATACAAATTGAGAGAGTTCCCACTGAAAGGAATATAGCGGATCCTTTAACTAAGGCCTTGCCTCAAAGCCAGTTTGAGGGTCATGTTAGAGCCTGTGGTATTGGATACCGTAGCGATTGACATTAGGCCAAGTGGGAGTTTGTTAGTGATATGAGAGAAGTGTCCTAAGGCAATCGCCTTATGATTGTAAACATTTATTTTAATAAATGATAATTCACTATTTGAGTATACATGTTTGTATTTGATTGGGATCTTAAAACTCATATACTGAATGTCCGCCATACAATTCACAGCATAAGAGAATTTGTGATGGGATCACAACTAGTGATTATCTCTAAATGTGCAAATGTGAATTGTTGGAAATATCCCTAGTCGATGAATTGATAAATACGGACACTATCAATTCTGTTGAGACTAGCATGGGTTATTCTCTATTCAGCTGATTCTCACTGGCTGGTGACATTGGGATGTCCGGAGATAAACATGGATGCTAGTTAAGGGAACTAGTTCATTGGAGTGACTAGCTGTAAAACTTCATATGGGAATCTACATGTAGATATGTCAATGAAGATCTTACTGCGGCTTAAGTGCGATGTTCCTTTGACTTGCGGTGTTCAAGTCATCTTGGTCATGGAGACTTATACTTTGACATCTTAAGCAAGCATCTCCAAGGAGGTGTGGACCCAAGATGATCGGGTATAAGCCGAAGTGCCCGAAGATGTTTGAACAGCCTACAAAGGATTCACCACTCCTTGCGAGGAGATGTATACCCAGGCCTATCGTCGGATTGTTACTCAAAGCCTCTGGCCAGAGCATATCATGTTATGAGTGCGAGTCTCTTAAATACATGAGAGTAATTAGAAATCCAAAGGACGAGAAAGACACTACTTGGGCTAGGTGTGACGTAGTCAGCCTAGTGGGGACTGACACCATTGACCGTGTCCTGAACCAAGTGGGTATAAGGTGGTGAAGGGAATGGGGCACGATTCATTAGAGTTGCTGAAGGGTTTCAGAATAATTTCTTCTGAGGTCAAACCGTTGATCTTTCGATTAATTGGGGATCATGATGTACTACTAGGTGCCACTCATGATCGTTCTATAATTAGTTAAATTATAGACGGCCAACATAAATCGAAAGCCTATTTAGTCACACACACTATGAGTAATCCGAGGGATTTAAAATGAGTTGAAAATTGGATTTTCCAATCAAGAGAAAAAAGTCGAATCTGAGTTAGTCAGAGGCGCAATAGAAGCTAAAAATGGCTAAGTCTTTTGAAGGCTTTTTGGGCGAATTAAATGAGTTTAATTCACGGCGGTTCGGGTTGGTTTGGCCGGCCAAAGAGGGTGTCAAAACCGCCTTTGGTGGCCGGCCACAAAAAGAGGAGAAAACCAATTAATTTTGGTTTAATTAATAAAATAAATCTAGTGCGATTTATTTTATAAATTATGGATAAATAAATTTGTATAGAGAAATTTATATAAATAAAATTTACAGAAATTTATTCTTTTATGGAAGATTAAAATAATCCATGAATTGGTTTATTTTAATTTTATAAAATCAATTATGAATTGATTTTTTCATAATAAGAAAGTTTATAAATTTCTTATAAAATTTATTCCATAATTTAAAGAGAAGAAGAATTAGTTTTATTATAAATTAGTTTATAATAAAGACTCGGTTTAAACGGAATAATTAATAAGAAAATTTATAAGATAAATTTCTTATAACTAATTCCGTTAAATCCGTTAATTCGGTTTAGAGGGAGACATAGCAAAGGAGTTGCTACTATATAAAGGAACCAAAGGCTAGCCCTTATTCCTAATTAAGAGATTAATTATTCTCTCCCTCTCTCTCTTAATCTCTTCTCTCTTCTCTTCTTCCCTCTCTTGCCTAGGGCCGACGCCCACCCTAGAGGATTAGGGCCGGCGCACAAAGGACTCCTTCGAGGAGGCCGTGAGCTTCAAGAAGAAGAAGGAGAACCCGAATACGAAGAAGAAGAAGCGGATAGCGACTCCTCTTTTCTCGGAATTCGATTCCGTTACTTCGTTGGTTAGTTTCCTATCTTTCCTCTCTTATTCATCTAGTTGTGCCTTCCGAGAATCTAGTAGTTCTCGTCGGCACAAAACTCATGACTTTGCGAAGTCATCCCGAAGAGAACTTGGCGTGGACGCGAATAGAGGCGGAGCTTCCAAGGGACGCTACGGTTGGATCTCGTCCCTTACTTCGAGTTACGAGAGGTACTTGGTAAATTTGTTTACTTTTCCGCAAAGTTTTATTTTATGATTATGTCAACACAATGTAAGGTTGCATGCTAGATACGAAGTTAAAATAATTTAGGAAATTATTTTATGCAAACTCTTCCGCTGCACGTAAAAATTTTGAATTTTACGAACTCGTATCCTTGTCGACATGCACCCGGTCCCAACAGCAATATGGTTGCTCGTCTTATGATAGAACTCTACCTTTACTATTAAGTACTTGAATGTGACTCTATGACATGATGCTAAAGTATGACATGATATGATGCTAAGTATGACATGATGCTAAGTATGACATGATATGATGCTAAGTATAAAGTTAATATGCCAAGTTCCCATGTTATGATCCTAGGAATGGTAGTAAGTGCATGTAGGTGTAGGTTTAAAGGTTTCCGCTGTATTAGGATGTCTACATGCCCTAAGTATGTTAACGTAACGCCGCTTTATGAAAAGAAAAAAAAAGCGGGTGTTACAGGTTGGTATCAGAGCAGTAACCATCTCACTACACACACATCAAGCCCTCTTCCTGCCGCTTCCAAGTAAGTACCTCTTTACATATCTAATAGTATTGAGATGTTTTATGATTTTAAGATGTACAAGTATGAACGGTAATTATAATGAAAAGTACGTTACGATATGTAACGACGAATGATACTTTATCTTATTTTAGGAATTAAATATTTAGAATAATATAGGGGTAGAGAAAAAAATCTGATAATGGTCATACTTGTCTTTGGTGAAGAAAAACATGGCTAGAAGACAGAGTAACTAGCTTAACGAGACAACTCCAACGCCTGACCTGATGCAACTAGTAACCCAGCTCCAACGTCAGGTTACCGAGCAGCAACAAACTATTAACACCTTAATGAACCAACAGGAAAATTCTACTACTCCACCAGTGAACCAGACTGCTGCGCCTGTGGCGCCTACGGGTACACACACTCCTCCGCCGAACTCGACCACTGTGGCACGACAGGAGGCATATTTGATCTAGTGGTTAAGACTGAAACTGGAGAACTTCTTGGGTACCGGCGAACCATGGGACGCCCAGGCATGGTTCAAGATGGTGGAAAGTACACTGGAGCTGCTGGACTGGCCTGAGCATGAGAAGGTCAAGTGCACATCATTCTTCCTTTCTGGGGATGCCAGAATGTAGTGGGAGAGGGTCAGGACCAAGAGACAAGTAAACCAGATGGCGTGGGCCGATTTCGAATCGGAATTCTTTGAAGAATTCTTCAATATGCGGGTTACAACCAAACACTACGACGAGTTTACGGAATTCCGGCAGGGCAACCTCTCGGTAAATGAAGCAGTGAAGAAATTTAATCGACTGGCCCGTCTGTGCCCTGAGCTGGTCCGCACAGAGAAAGAGAGGGTCCGACTTATGCTGAAGATGTTACGGCCCGAAATAGCTCTGAACGTGGCTGGTGGAGTTAACATGCCCCAGACCGCCGAGGAACTGTTTAGTAGTGCTTTACTCACTGAGCACTATCTGAATAGTATCCATCAGCAAAGGAAGATGACGAATGAAAGAGGTCAAAAGCCCCAGAGCAACCAAGCTAATTGGAAGGGAGATCAGAGTGGTAAACGAAAGCCATGTAACAACTCTCAAGGGGGCCCAGCAAATAAGCAGCCCAAGCCTTCCCCATGTGCAACATGCGGGAAAAACCACTCCGGGGAATGTCGCAAGGGTACGAACCGGTGTTACAATTGTGGTGTGGAAGGGCATATGGCGGCCTACTGCCCTACCAAGAACCAGGCCTCTCCCCAACCACTAGCTCAGTACCAGGGAGCACCAGCGAAATTACATTATATGCCGGCCGAGCTGGAGGGTACCCCGCTGTTGGAGGCCCCTCCAACAGAGACAAGTGCCCGGGTTTTCTCGGTTACCAAGGAGGGCGCTGCAGAAGCTTCTACGGTTGTCACAGGTCAGATGTTTATTTTCAGTCAATATGCTACTGCATTATTTGATACTGGGGCAACGCACTCGTTTATTTCTGTGCCATACACCAAGAAGATAGATAGGCTTCCGCAAGTGTTAGACTGTAGGTTCTTAACGACCTTACCTTCCGGAGAAATAATGACATCCACTCATGTACTGCGTGCGGTGCCGGTCAGAATCGCAGAAAGGGAACTTCACTGCGATCTGATAGTTCTCGACATGCAAGATTATGATGTTATAATGGGAATGGATTTCCTGGATAAATATGGTGCTTCTATTGAGTGCCGTAAGCGAAAGGTGGTCTTTCGACCTGAGGCGGGTTCTAGGTTCGAATTCATCGGAGTGCCAAGGAAGAGGACTGGGAATTATTTATCAACTCTCCAAGCACAGAAAATGTTAGACAAAGGATGTACTGGATTTCTAGCATATGTGGTTGATACCAGTCAGGTGAAGGACCAGAAGCTAGAAGATGTCCGAGTGGTATGCGATTACCCAGAGGTTTTTCCAGATGAATTACCAGGATTAGCTCCTGATAGAGAGGTGGAATTTGAGATCGAATTGGTTCCTGGTACCAACCCGATCTCCAAGGCACCTTACCGTATGGCGCCAGTTGAATTAAAGGAGCTTCAGGAACTGTTACAGGAGTTGCTGGATAAGGGATTTATTCGCCCTAGTCATTCCCCGTGGGAAGCTCCGGTACTGTTTGTGAAGAAGAAGGACGGATCTATGCGAATGTGCATAGATTACCGAGCGCTGAACAATGTAACAATCAAGAACAGGTATCCCCTTCCGAGGATAGATGACCTGTTTGACCAATTAATGGGAGCCACTGTTTTCTCAAAGATTGATTTGAGGTCTGGTTATTATCAAGTTAGAGTAAAACAGGAGGATATTCCAAAGACGGCTTTCCGAACAAGGTACGGGCACTTTGAGTTTGTTGTTATGCCTTTCGGCGTGACGAATGCCCCTGCTATGTTTATGGACCTTATGAATCGGGTGTTCTCGTCGTTCCTCGACAAATTCATGATCGTCTTCATCGACGATATTCTTATTTATTCGAGGACCCAAGAAGAGCACACTGAGCACCTGAAGATAGTATTAGAGATTCTTCGGGAAAAGCAACTATATGCGAAATTTTCCAAATGTGAGTTCTGGCTCGACCAAGTGGGTTTTTTGGGCCATATTATTTCTAAAGACGGAGTTATGGTAGATCCAATGAAGGTTGAAGCGGTGAATAACTGGAACCGGCCGAAGAACGCCAGTGAGATCAGAAGTTTTCTAGGGTTGGCAGGCTATTATAGAAAATTTGTGGAGGATTTCTCGAGGATCGCAGCTCCTTTAACAGCTCTCACCCAGAAGGAGAAGAAGTATGAATGGACGGAAGACTGCGAAAAGAGTTTCTTGGAACTAAAAAGGAGACTCACCAGTGCACCAATCCTTACCCTTCCAGAATGTAATCAGAGCTTTGATATGTATAGCGATGCCTCCAAACTAGGACTTGGAGCTGTACTTATGTAGAAGGGAAAAGTTATTGCCTATGCCTCTAGACAACTCAAGGAATATGAACAGAATTACCCCACTCATGATCTGGAACTGGCTGCGGTGGTCTTCGCTCTTAAGATATGGAGGCATTATCTGTACGGGGCGCAGTGTCGAATTTATACGGACCATCAGAGTCTGCGATATTTCTTCACTCAGAAGGACCTGAATATGAGACAACGCCGATGGCTTGAGTTGGTAAAAGACTATGACTGCGAGATCTTCTACCATCCAGGGAAGGCAAACAAGGTGGCCGATGCACTCAGCCGGAAGTCAAGTGCCACCCTGATGTCCATAGCCATATTACCCCGACCACTCAAAGAAGAAATTATGAATTTTGGGGTCGAGGTCATCTCCGGACGACTTTCCACTATGACAATATCACCCATGTTATTTGGGGACATAGTGGAAAAACAAGATGGTGATCTGAGCCTTCAGAAAATAAAACAGGAGATCCTAGAAGGAAAGGGCGATGGTTTTCATATCGCCGAAGGGGGAGTACTCTATCTTAGGGATCGTCTATGTATCCCTAATGATCCGGAGCTTCGAAGAAAAATACTGGCAGAAGCTCACGGAACCCCTTACTCGATGCATCCAGGATCCACCAAGATGTATCAGGATTTGAAGGAGAAGTTTTGGTGGTCCGGTATGAAGAGGGATGTGGCCCAGCATGTCAGTACCTGCATGACTTGCCAGCAAGTGAAAGCAGAACACCAGCGGCCCGGAGGAGTTTTGCAGCCACTTCCAATTCCGGAATGGAAATGGGAAGATATCTCAATGGATTTCATTTCAGGACTTCCCTGGACTACAAATGGATATGATGCGATATGGGTCATTGTGGACAGATTGACTAAGTCTTCCCACTTCTTAGCAATCAAGATGACTTATTCAATTGAGCAACTGGCTCAATTATATGTTAAGGAAGTAATTAGGCTTCATGGAGTTCCCAAGACCATCATCTCAGATAGGGATGGTCGCTTTACTTCGCATTTTTGGGAATGCGTCCAGAAGTCTCTCGGCACTAAATTGCGATTTAGCACCGCCTTTCACCCTCAGACTGACGAGCAAATTGAACGGGTGAATCAAATACTAGAAGATATGTTGAGAGCTTGTGCCCTGGATTTCAAGGGAAGTTGGTGTCGATATCTATGCTTGGCGGAATTTGCTTACAACAATAGCTACCAAGCTACTATTGGAATGGCACCTTATGAAGCCTTGTATGGGAGGAGATGTAGGTCTCCGATCTGTTGGTACGAGGGTGGTGAAAAGAAGGAAATGGGGCTCACGACGGATGTCATTGATAGCACCACCCGAGCTATACAGAATATTCGACAATGGATAGAAACCGCTCAGAGCCGGCAGAAGAGTTATGCCGATGTCCGACGTAGACCACTGGAATTTAATGTTGGAGATTTGGTGTTTCTCAAAGTGGCCCCTATGAAGGGGGTGACAAGATTTGGGAAGAAGGGAAAATTAAGTCCGCGCTATGTGGGGCCGTACCTGATTCTGAAAAGAGTTAGTAAGGTGGCATACGAGCTGAAGCTGCCTCCAGAGATGTCAGCTATCCATAACGTATTCCATGTGTCCCTGCTTAAAAAGTGTATCCCAAATATGGACCAAGTGATCGAGCCGCAGACAGTACAAGTACAAGAGGACCTAAGTTATGAGAGCAGACCCACCCAGATTTTGGATAGGGAAGTCAAGAAGCTGAGGAATAAGGAGGTACCTCTAGTCAAGGTTCTATTGCAAAGTCAACGGTTCGAGGAAGCTACCTGGGAACGCGAGGACGAGATGAGGCGCAAGTACCCGGAGTTATTCTAAGTTCGAGGACGAACTTTCACGAGGTATGGGGGATTGTAACGACCCAGAAAATTCTCTTAATATTTTCTTAAAATATTAAGCATGTCTATATAATTTTCCAAGGGACCTAGAAATATTAATGCGAACTTTGGCCTAGAAAATCCATGTTTTCTCATTTAAATTGGGAAAAAGGGCACTAATGGGCCTTATATGGGATTTTTAGTACCATAATTTTTGGTGAATTTTAGGTGAAAATTAGTATAAATATAAAGGGATTTTAATAAGAAATATTAACATAATTATGGGGGAATTTTTATGGGATTTTCGAAAATATTAGGAAAAAAATAAATAAAATAGGTGGAAAAAATTGTGCATCTACCAAGGATTGAACCTTGGACCACTTGTACAACCATGTATGCTTTAAACAACTCATCTAGTGAGGTAATGTCATGAGGGAATGAAGTGGATATTGGTTAATGCATAGAAGAAGATGAAGGGTCATGGAGAGACTATTCATTTACCTCCTTAATGGGCTATAAAGAGGGGGTTTTGGGAGTTACCTCTTCTTCTCATTACTTTGCAATTTCTTCCTCCTCCTTCCCTCATCCTAGCCGAACACCAAAGGAGGAGTCTCCCTTGGATAAACTCCACAAGAGGGTCTCATCTCCAAGATCTAAGGGGTCTTCCAAGGATACAAGGACAAGGGGGTTCAAGGGTCCAAAGATCTTACCATTTTCTTCCCTTTCAAGGTTCGAAAAATCAAGAAACCCAAGGTAAGACTCCCTCACCTATGGTATAATAGTTCCTTATGATTTTCATGATTTTTAGCATGATATATTGGTTAGTTTTTGGATTTGATGTTGAAGGAAAAGAAAACTAAGGACCTTAGGCTTGAGGGTTTCGGCCACCATGATTTAAAGGTCTATAATTATGCCAAAAATCCTTATAATGTTGTTTAATGTTCTCCCATGATGTTTAGAGGTTAAGTATAATTTTTGGGAATTTTTGGAGTACCCTAGGACACCCTAGGGATTCGGCCAACATGAAAGAAACAAAACCAAGAACCCTAGGCTTGAGGGTTTCGGCCACCATGATTTAAAGGTCTATAATTATGCCAAAAATCTTGATAATGTTGTTTAATGCTCTCTCATGATGTTTAGAGATTAAATATAATTTTTGGGAATTTTTGGGGTACCCTAGGATACCCTAGGGTTTCGGCCAACATCAAGAACCCTTGTGTAGGGTTGGGTCTCAAACTTCAAGTGTATGTTTTATGTTTTATCATGATATAAGGGAGATGGAGGGTGTTTATGTGAATGTTTCACATGGCCTAGAGACCCTATAGGTTTCGGCCAAGTACCCTAATAGGGTAGAAAGTTAGGACTTATTTCAAGTAAGGGCCCCAATGGCCCTATAGTAAGGTATGTTTGGTGTTTAAGCAATTTATTTGGGGTTTTAATGGAATTTCTCCATGGCCCATGGCCTTGAAGTTTCAACCAAGAATAAGATTAGGGCTAAAGAATTAGGGTTGGCCTTATGTATGGACTCAAAGGGGTCCTATGGCCTAGTATATGGGTATGAGATGTTGTTTGGGAAGTTATGTGAAGGTTTATGGACCTAGGGTTCCTTGGGGACTTTCGGCCAAGGACCTAATCTAGGGCTAGGGTTGGGTTAAACCTACCAAGATGCTTGGGTGTAGGTTACTAAGATGAATGTTAAGTAAGGTAGAAGAATTCTATGTTAACCAAACCCTTAGTTTATATGACATGAAATATATGTTAGGTCATAAAATGTTTAGACATGTGCCATGATTTATGAATGATATGTATGTATGCCATGTCTTATGAATGATATGTATGTATGCCATGAATAATTTGTATGTATGCCATGCTATATGAATGATGTGTACCTATGCCATGTCTAAGAATGAAAATGATGAATGAAGTTTAAGTATGATGAATGAATGAATGAATATGCTATGAATGATGATGCCATTAAGGCATAAAGATGATGTTAAGTATGATGAATGAATGAATATGCTATGAATGATGATGAATGAGAAAGCACATGAAAGCATTTTATTTTATTTTATGGGCTTGTACCGGACCTAAGTAAGGTCCACGGTTCTGGACTACCGATGAAGCTGTCCACGGTTCGGGACTACCGATGATGCTGTCCTTACGGTTCGGGACTACCGATGAAGCTGTCCTTACCCTAGTAGGTCGAGATTAGATACCTCGTATTTACTTAGGGATGCGCGCATATGATGAATGAATGGGGTACAAGCCAGGGCCCAATGAATGTTATGATTATGTTCAAGTATTTAAAAGTATGTTTTTAAAGATTAAGCATCCTTATATATATATATGCAATTGCCACATGCATCCATTCATGTTATGCATTATATTTATGATAAGAATATTATGCAAAGTAAGTTTATGCAAGATATGTTTATGCAAATGATTTTATGTATGTTTATGCTAATATATGATGCCATGATTTAGTTGTGTTTATGCTAATATATGATGCCATGATTTAATTATGTTATGCTAAGTTAGGATGCCATGATTTATTTATGTTTATGCTAATTTAGAATTCCATGATTTTATTTATGTTCATGCTAGTTTAGGATGCCATGATTTATTTATGTTCATGCTAATTTAGAATGCCATGATTTTATTATGTTCATGCTAGTTTAGGATGCCATGATTTATTTATGTTTATGCTAATTTAGAATGCCATGATTTTATTTATGTTCATGCTAGTTTAGGATGCCATGATTTATTTATGATTATGCTAAGTTAGAATGCCATGATTTTATTTATGTTCATGCTAGTTTAGGTTGCCATAATTTAATTATGTTTATGTTAAGTTGGAATGCCATGATTTTATTGAGGTCCATGCTAAGAATGTTTATGAGGTTATGTTGATTATGTTTATGTCTATGCCAAGTATTATGCCATGCCATGAATGTTTTTATGGTTATGTTATGTCATGCTACGAATGTGATTAAGTTATGTTCATGCCATGACGAATGTATGCTAAATGATGAAAAGGTTTATGTTCTAAGTAAAGCACTAAGTATGTTAATGTCTTATGTGCTCATGATTAAATGATGAATGGTTTTAGTGAGTAGGAAAGATTCTTACTAAGCCTGTGTGCTTATAGTCTTATTTTCCTTATACCGCAGATCACGCAAGGGAACAGTAAGGAAGCAGCAGGAGGGCATCAAAGAATGTGTGTGATAGTGACTTGGCTAAGGAGCAATATGGTTGCTCGTCTTATGATAGAACTCTACCTTTACTATTAAGTACTTGAATGTGACTCTATGACATGATGCTAAAGTATGACATGATATGATGCTAAGTATGACATGATGCTAAGTATGACATGATATGATGCTAAGTATAAAGTTAATATGCCAAGTGTAGGGTTTTTCGGGCCGCGAAAACCGCTTTTTCGCGTCGCGGAAACCCCGAAAGCCCCAATAGAAAGGATCCGAGCGAAGAAAACCATTTCAAAAATTTACGAGTGCTCGTTTACATGCTTCAAAACCGATCTACAACCTAGATCTATTAGAGAAGAGAAAAACTACCTTCGATGCGTGCCCCGCAATTCCCGCTCGCTCCTCGGTTGGTGTCGGATCTCAAGGATGCAAAGTAGCAACCCTCTAGAAGTATCCACACAAGCAAGAGAGTGGAGAGGAGAGCCCAAAAGTGTGCTAGCACTACTTGGGGTCTCGGCAAGATGAGAGGAGAGGGAGAGCAAAACAAAACAAAACCAAGTCAGGAGAAGAATCAATCACACACCCACAAAAAACTCCTTTTGTGTGTTTTTAGTGGCCGGCCATTTAATGGCCATTATTGGCCATTAAGTGGCCGGCCACCACCTTTGGTAACCCCTTATTTGAATTCAAAATTCAAATGGGGAGGTTACTTAGCCTTGATGATGATGCCAAGTCATCACTTGGTCAAGTCAAGGTGATGTGGCTTGAGTCAAGTCAAACTTGCCTCTTATGGACTTTCTATATTTAGCCAAAGTCAAACTTTAACTTCATTACTCTCTCATGATTAGATTCATCCAACACTTGGATCAAACTCGAGTCCAACTCAAGTTGTCTAATTTGAGTCAAGTCAAACTTGCCTTTTATGGACTTTCCATATTTAGCCAAAGTCAAACTTTGACTTCATTACTCTCGGTCCATCATATGGACTTATTCTCCATCTATTGCTCTATGTGTGTGACCCTATAGGTTCTTGTAACGTTGGCAATGCCCTTAAACCTATTTAAGGACATAAGCAATGAGAGGTATCTAGCAACACATCATTGCTCCCCAAGTTACAAGAATGTCGAGATCCAACATCACCATTGTGACTAATAATTGTGACCATCACAATATGTGACAACGTCCTTCTATCCTCGATATCTAGATTGATCTTTCATGAGGCATAGACCGTGTCATCCTCGAATCAATCTATATGTCTTGATCTCCAAGTAGACTCACTATAATCAAATAAGCTTAATATCTAATATTGCCTTATTTGGGCATGGTCATGCACTTAGTGGTCTTACTCTATCAAGAACGAAGATATCACTCCCGTCATATAGGAGGGATAGATCCCATCTACGTTACTCACATCCCTCCGCATAATTTGTTACAAACCCAGTAATCGCCTTTATAGTCCACCCAGTTACGGGTGACGTTTGACGAAGCCAAAGTACGTAACTCCTTATGTAGGGAACTATGGTAACTTCAGGTCTAGGACTATAGTCATACTAATAGTCACATGAGAAAGTATATGACACTCATATAACGATCCATGATACTTTCTCATGGCGGGCCATTTAGTATACATTCTCTAATGTATACCCATGTGTCAACTTGATATCTCATATCCATGACTTGTGAGATCAAGTCATCATGTTGACCTACATGCTAGTCTCTATGCATTAACATTGTCCTTGAATGTTAATACTTGACTAGGAATAATTAAGAGTAGTGTTCTCTATATCATCTCACTATCGATTCAACTAATCGATTGATATAGATAAGAACCTTCTACTCAAGGACGTTATTATACTAAGTTATTTGGCACCAATACACATAAGTACAATAACCATAAGAAATGCCTTTATATATAAGAAATATATATACAAGAATATGATACAATGAGTCCAAAAAGTAATCATCATATGATTGGCTCTAGGGCTCTCACTAACAATCTCCCACTAGCACTAGTGCCAATCGCTGTAGTTTCTAATACCCAATGACCTAGTGTGACCATCATGCTTCATCTGTGTCAAAGCCTTGGTCAAGGGATCTGCGACGTTAGCCTCTGTGGGTACTCTGAAAATCTTCACATCTCCTCGATCGATGATCTCTCGAATGAGATGGAATCGTCGTTGTATGTGTTTGGTCCGCTGGTGTGAGCGAGGTTCCTTAGCCTGCGTAATAGCTCCATTGTTGTCACAATAGAGCTCTACGGGATCAGATATGCTAGGAACCACCCCAAGCTCAGTGATGAACTTGCGGATCCAAACTGCCTCCTTTGCTGCCTCTAATGCAGCAATATACTCAGCTTCTGTTGTAGAATCTGCAACTGTGTCCTGCTTTGAACTCTTCCAGCTCACAGCTCCGCCATTCAAGCAAAACACGAACCCTGACTGCGATCTGTAATCATCCTGGTCGGTTTGGAAGCTGGCATCAGTGTAACCCTTTACAACTAGATGCTCATCGCCTCCAAATATCAAAAAATATTCCTTAGTCCTTCTCAAGTACTTAAGGATATTCTTGACCGCTATCCAGTGACGTTCACCTGGATCTGACTGGTACCTGCTCGTCATGCTCAAAGCATACGAGACATCAGGACGAGTACATAACATGGCGTACATGATGGATCCTATGGCAGAAGCATAAGGGATCTTATCCATGCGGTCTCTCTCCTCTCTAGAAGAGGGACTCTGAGTCTTCGAAAGACTCACACCATGTGACATTGGCAGAATTCCTCTCTTGGAATTCTGCATGGCAAAACGGTGTAATACCGTATCGATGTATGTACTCTGACTTAGGCCAAGCAATCTCTTAGATCTATCTCTATAGATCTTAATGCCTAGAATACAGGCTGCTTCACCTAAGTCCTTCATTGCGAAACAAGTCCCCAACCAAGTCTTCACAGACTGTAGCGAAGGGATGTTGTTCCCAATGAGTAGTATGTCATCCACATACAAGACTAGGAAGACTACTGTGCTCCCACTAACCATCTTGTAGACACAAGGTTCATCTTCGTTCTTGATGAAATCAAACTGTTTGATCGCATCATCGAATTGAAGATTCCAGCTCCGAGAAGCTTGCTTTAGACCATAAATGGCCCTATGCAGCTTGCATACTCTGCCAGTATGCTGTGGATCTACAAAACCCTCAGGCTGTGTCATGTACACATCCTCGAGGAGGTTTCCATTCAGAAACGCTGTCTTGACATCCATCTGCCAGATCTCATAATCGTGGTAGGCTGCAATAGCAAGCATGATCCGAATGGACTTAAACATCGCTACTGGAGAAAAAGTTTCATCATAGTCAATACCATGAATTTGCTTGAAACCTTTAGCTACCAGTCTACCCTTATAGGTATGAGTAAGTCCATCCATGTTAGGCTTTCTCTTAAAGACCCACTTACACCCAATGGGTTTGACCCCTTCAGGTGGATCAACCATGGTCCAAACTTGGTTAGTGTACATGGATTCCATTTCGGATCTCATGGCTTCCAGCCATGACTCAGAATCTGGGCTCATCACAGCTTCCTGAGAGGTGGTAGGCTCATTCTCATTGATCATAACGTCATCATGGTCAGGCAAGAGAAATGAATATCTCTCAGGCTGACGACGTACCCTATCAGACCTGCGAAGAGGTAGGTCTACCTGAACAGGTTGTTGTTCCACAACTTCTTGTGTAACAATCTCATCCACAACTTCTTGTGGTTCCTGTTCAGTATCCATCAAGGGCTCAGTGCTATGGTCGTTGTCTTGAACTTCTTCAAGATCAAACGAACTCCCACTAGTCTTTCTAGAAACAAAGTCCCTTTCTAGAAAGACCCCAGTCTTAGCAACAAACACTTTGTGTTGACTGGGAATGTAGAAGTAATATCCCTTAGTTTCCTTGGGATATCCCACGAAATAGCACTTATCGGACTTGGGTCCCAGTTTGTCTGAGACTTGACGTCTAACGTAAGCCTCACAACCCCAAACCCTCATGAAAGACATCTTGGGACTCCTCCCAGTTCATATCGTATATGGTGTCTTTATGACCGCCTTTGATGGAACACGGTTAAGTGTGAACGCTGCCGTGTCTAGAGCATATCCCCAAAAGGATATAGGAAGATCTGCGTGACTCATCATAGATCGTACCATATCTAATAAGGTACGATTCCTCCTTTCGGATACACCATTCCACTGTGGTGTCCCAGGAGGAGTGAGTTGAGATAGAATCCCACACTCAGCTAAATAGTCACGAAACTCATGGCTCAAGTATTCTCCACCTCGATCTGATCGAAGTATTTTAATACTCTTGCCGAGTTGGTTTTGTACTTCATTTCTGAATTCTTTGAACTTTTCAAAGGACTCGGACTTATGTGTCATCAAGTACACATAACCATATCTACTGAAATCATCAGTAAATGTGATGAAGTATCTATAACCACCTCGAGCAGTAACATTGAAAGGGCCACATACATCAGAATGTATGAGTCCTAACAAATCTGTTGCCCTCTCGCTATGTCCACTAAAGGGAGTCTTAGTCATCTTGCCTAGAAGGCATGACTCGCATGTCTCATATGATTCAAAATCAAATGAATCCAGCAATCCATCCTTATGGAGCTGGGACAAGCGACTCTCATTTATGTGGCCTAAGCGACAGTGCCAGAGATAGGTTGGGTTCAACTCATTTGATCTCAACCTCTTGATACTTACATTATAGATAGGGCGTTCTAAGTCTAGAATGTAGAGTCCGTTGATAAGATCTGCACTACAATAGAACATTTCATTTAAATAGACTGAATAACATTTGTTCTTAATTATAAATGAGAAGCCTTTCTTATCTAGACAAGAAACAAAAATTATGTTCTTAGTAAGTGCAGGTACATAACAACAATCATCTAGTTCCAGTACAAGCCCAGAGGGCAGAGATAGAAAATAAGTTCCTACAGCAACAGCAGCAACTCGTGCTCCATTGCCTACTCGTAGGTCCACCTCGCCCTTTGCCAATGCCCTGCTATTTCTCAGCCCCTGCACATTGGTACAAATGTGAGAAGCACATCCAGTATCTAATACCTATGATGTAGAAATAGAAAGGTTGACTTCTATAACATATATACCTGAAGTAGAAGGCTCGCTTCTCTTCTTCTTAAGATCCTCCAGGTAGATCTTGCAGTTTCTTTTCCAATGCCCTTTCTCACCGCAATGGAAACAGGTGGCATCCTTCTGCACCCCACCCTTGGGTTTAAGTGCTGCAGAGCTGGCTTTGCCCTTGGTTTGGGTCTTACCCTTACCTTTGGGCTTCCACTTACCCTTGCCTTTGCCCTTTTGTACCATCAGGACGGTACTAGGCTTGGTGAGATTAGGCTCAGCAGTTCTTAACATGTTGAGTATCTCGGGAAGTGGTTTGTCTAATTCGTTCATGTTGTAATTCATGACGAATTGACGGTAACCTGGTGGCAACGATTGCAGAATCAGGTCGGTAGCCAGCTCTTGGCCCAAGGGAAACCCTAGTCTATCGAGGTTCTCGACGTACCCAATCATCTTGAGTACGTGAGTTCCTACTGGGGTTCCCTCTTTCATCTTGCATGAAAAGAGGGCCTGAGTCACTTCGAACCGCTCATGCCTTGCCTGCCCTTGATATAATTGCTTGAGGTGGCCAATCATATCGCATTCATGTTCTCGTGTTGCTTCTGAAGCTCAGAGGACATGCAGCATAGCATTAGGCACGACACGTCTAACGCGTCGTCTTGATGCTTCTGATGAGCATCTCTAACGCTACGGATGGCTGAGGGTGGTGGTGCTTCAGGAACTGCTTGCTCTAGAACGTATAGCTTACGTTCCTGTTTGAGGACTATCCTCAAGTTCCTGTACCAGTCCAGGAAATTAGCTCCAGTGAGCTTGC